>JAUUDW010636532.1:1048-11081 GCA_032361385.1 Panulirus guttatus
GAGCGGAATTACATTTTCATGTCAAGTCAAACTCCATTTATTTTTCAGACAACCCAGTTGTGGGCCAATCAGGCCTCCTGTTGTCTGTCTTTCTCATGTAAACCTGTCTCTCTCCACTGCTAAACTTAAAAACCTTGCTTTTACTTACACTCTTTTTCAACTTCCTCCACACACAGTCTCCCAGCTTAGAAACCAGCTTCTGTGGTTTCTCACTCGAATCTACCATCAGCAGCATGTCATCAGCAAACAATAACTGACTTGCCTCCCAGGCCCCTCACCCGCAACAGACTTAAATGGTCGCACGTCTGTCCATGACCCTCACACTTCCCTCCCCCACCACCCCTTCCATAAATAGCTCTCTGACGATCCTGAAGACTTCAGGCTATTACTGGATCATTATTGTGGATATGATGAACTTTACTGATCTCGGATATTAACACAAGCCTACTATAAATGAGATTTATAGGCAGAACGTGTAAGACTTAGATACTTCCTAGTTCTGCAACAGAGTATCACATCACCTGTGTAGCTCAGGTTGCCCGTTGCCCTGACGGTTTTAAGTCTACCACGTATGGGGATTCGGAGTCTGTAATCAGAGGGTGGTTGAGGGAGTCCAGGTGAGGGTGTTGCGATGATAACTAATGAGCTGACGACGCCAACAGGTGTTCCTGAACTACGTACGGGACTTCATGAGCGAGTACAAGAAGTTCCCCAAGTTCGCCTTCGCCTTCCACACTGAGCTCTCCCACGACGACTACAACCTGGTAAGCGTCGCCGACCAAGACCTCCTCGACCTGCTCACCACAGTGCGGGACGAGGGTCACCTGAACAACACCATCCTCATCCTCATGAGCGACCACGGACACAGGTACGCCACAGTCCTCCTCCTGTGTGCAGGTAGAGCACCTGCAGGTGTGGTTGTCTGTGATGGCTGGTTTATAGAGTTGATTCGGTGTGGGTAAGATTGATTTAATGTGTGGTAATATGGGAGGGGGGTTGATTCCCAGACTCTGCCCGCGAGTGGTAACACTATAAGCGAGAGGTTCCCTTTGATGAGACTGTCCTTGTCAGAAGGTGAAGAGAGAGGAGTGTTGTTGAGGATCTTCCTGCACAAAAGGAGGGACTCCCACTTACCCTGCTGTCGCTTGGAGCGCATCCTGACTGCTACAGGAGTCCTGTAGTTACATATGATTCTGAAGGAGTGGGAGCGTCGCTGCATTCTCAGGTCAATGAAATGAAGGTCTTAGTGTAAGTGAAGATCAAGACTCGAACTCTTTTGAACTCGATCACATAACGGAAAAGTGTGGTAGTCTCCGCTCATTGGCTGCTGGAACACCACGCCTGTCCAATGTACGTGCGCTGGTGTTCGTCTTTTATTTACAGTCATATGAACTGATGTTGATTGCCAATATCTCTTATAAGACTTTTCATTTCAAGTAATAAAGGTAACATCTTGATCTGAACTACTGTTATCAGTCGAAGGGGTTCTGTTGCTTCAAAAACGGGGTTACTATCGCCTAGGACGGCGGTAAAACAAAAAGAATTTTTTGCTTAATTCCAATGAAACCAGCCATGGATTTGAGGCTGTTTTTTGGTTCTTGTTGGATGATCGTGTAGGCCTGCCGTGCACGGGTATTCTGTGACTAGGCTTGGGTGGTGCAGGATGACGAATGCTTCAAGTTCGCGCAAACTGAATCCCACCACAAACCAGGTCACTCCAGATGAGTAACTGTACCACAGGGAGACAGACGGAAACTCCACACTTACTTGTCTGGTCACTGGCAGGTACGGGGCCACAAGGAAAAAAGGAACCAGCTCACCTGCTCATGTACGCTAAGGATCCATTGTCCAGCATCTGAAGAAGCGAAATGATTTGTGACTAACCGACCTGAGGGAAGGATACGCTTTGTTGATCTCCCCGATGCTGTAAGAGAAGGGGCGACCATCCAGGTGGGGAGACCTCGGTACCGCTACTAAAGATGGAGGGAAACGGATAAGCCAGTTGGCCTTTGACTACTGGTAAGCCACGGGTCGGATTGTCTGGCTACAGACAGAAAAAACGAGCGTAACTTCTTCACGTGAGAAAGTCTTGTTTGACTACTCGAGTGTCAACTGTCTGTAAAACACTAACGATCTTGTTATCTCTGCTGGAGAGATACGAACCATGACTTTGGCCCCGCCAGAAGAGGCCAACCATCGCCTTTGACCCCTTGATGTATGAGGATGATGCGGTGGTGTCGGAGAAGTCTGTGGAGTCCAATGCAAGTTCCTCGAGTCACTTTCTCCGCCTCTTGGGAGCCATCTCATATCTCGCAGGCATTCGGGAACTGGATGAAGAATTGCTTGTGCCTGTGCGAGTTACATGCACCTGAGGAGTGTTCGTATGTTTGCTCACTTAGTAGACTCGCAATGTTTCAGTGAAGTATCGCATACGACGCTGAGTGTGAAGGATTCACTCACTCGCCTTCGGTGTCTGACATGTTAGAACAATGGAATGATCCATGCGCATTCTGATCTCTATTTGTGCATTTTTTTTGCGCTATTCCGAACGTTGAGGTTTCTCATGTTTTCTTGTGACATTTTTTTGTTCAGTTTCTTACAAAAAATTCCTAGCCTTTATTTTATGTTCTTTGTATTAGTTTGTTACTATATATCAGCCGCTGGAGACACGCGTCGAACACGACGCGACTGCTGTACGACACTTTTAACCAAAGTTGTGGCAGCAGGCCGACCGGCGGCCGCCGGGCATGGAGAAACAGTGCCAGACGTAGGATGACAACTGTCGCTCGAACCCTCCAGGAAAATTAGCTGGAGACGTCGATACCCGCAGGTCAGGTCCTGGAAGTGTGTTGATGGCGTAGGTCAAAATTTGGATGTGACCAGGGAAAAGTACAGGAGGGAGTGACGAATGATTAGGAACTCAATATTGCCTGTACTGTACTTATATATATATTCCCTAGCCTGCGCCAGGTACTCATTTCATCGACCAATCGTTAGGGGTGGATGAACAGTTGGGTTGACTGTGGACCGACTGCCTCAGCAACCAGGATTGGAACCTATGCGTTCGACCCTAGGCATCCAGATAATGCGTTATGGTCTGGAACGTTATCCGCTACACCAAGAACATTATGCTGGTACACAGCATAATAATAAGACTAAGTATTTTGGTTAAATGTCTGATATATATCCTGCACGTCTCGCTATACTGAAATAAATCAATTTTCAACAATTTCCGTCAGAGTTATACATATTATTGCCCCCTATAAATGAAACCTGGCATATTATGTGATCCTTTTGTTGAATAATATTTTTGAGGAAACTTGTCAGGGGTCAAAAAAAAAATGTTAAGAAGAATGTTACATAACATTATGCACTAACTAAAAAACCATACTAACAAACCTATAACCAGATGTTCTATACAGTACGTAGGTTTTATAGAACCCGTGAATGATTTCCCTGGGGAAGATTCTTCAAGATTCTACATTTAGCATCGAGCCTCCAACACCCTCTGGAGTCCCATACGTTTTCCTGTTTTTCATTTCCCTCCGTTGACATGTATGTGAATATGCCTGGGGGTTACCTAACTAGACAACACGAAGAAAAAGACAACATTGTAAATACAAGGTAAATACTCGACACCATAATCTCCTCAGGCTCCTGATACTATCTCCATGGCCTCTAGCACAGCATGCCAAGTGAATTCCCATGTGTCATACTACTGACACCCATCACACAACCAAACACCACTTAAAGCTTCTTATTCTCTTATATCAATGCCAATTATAGGCTACACAAATCTCGAAATTTCTGGGTACGTAAATTGCATCCTGTCCAATCTCTTCCAGGTAAACATGTGCTGTCCTTTCAGCGCTCCTCTCTGGCTGTTTCTGAACCCCTACCCCCTGATGTCCCCCGTCACCCACTCCCTGTCACAGCAAGTGAATGATAAAACACGTTTATGGTAGTCACGTAGTTATTTTGAAACGGTTCATCGACTGCATGGGACAAAACATATTCGAACTATCATGAACGCAGGGTAAAATATTCCAACACTTTTAACAAGGTTAAGAAGATATACAATATACACACAATTCTTGAATATAAAAAGGATTTTCATGAAAAACCTAATCTTATTGTTACCCTTCACAGCTTCAAACGAAGAAAAAAAAAGTTTAAAAAACAGAAAAAGCAAACGTTTTTGAGAAAATCAGACTAAAGCACTCCGAGGCTAGTCCCTCGTTTTAACAATACATCCATACGAGGAGGGTATTTGCTCGGATGTTCCAATCACAGATACGGTGGGTGGTCGTCCAAATTACTCCTACGTTGTCGTCTAAAACAACTCTACAAATCATCAAAGCGAATTCCATTCTGTCCACTGGAACTACAAAGGCGCTGCAAAGCTCTTCAAACGATAATAATTATCCCAAGCATCAAGACTACGGCAGATCACAATGTCCCAGGACTCTCCTCGCCGGCTCTTCACACTATCTTAAAAGAAGATTCTTTGCCCGGCAGGTAACATCACATCGCCTGTGACCAGCTGGGTAGAAAAAGTCTTAAAGCAATGAGCTCTGTCGGGTATTATGACCTGCTAGGTAGGGAAGACCTAGGATGATGTGACCTGCATGGAAGGAAGACCTAGTACAATGTGACCCGTCAGGAAGGAAGACACAGGACAAATATAGCCTGTCAAGCAAGAAGACCTAGGACAATATGGCCTGCCAAGATGAATGACCTAGGGTGATCTGCCTAGTAGGAAAACCTACAACATGTGACTTGCTATAAAGGAAGACCTGAGGCAATGTGACCTCCCGGGTTGGAATAAGGTTACCTGGGACAGTGTGACCTGCCGGATGAGAAGACAAAGGGGAATATGACCTCGTGGGTAGAGGGAAAAGCTACGGTGATTTGCCAAATAGGAACACTAGGGACAGTGTGACCTGCCGGGGTGGGAAGCCTACGACAATGTGAACTGCCAGTTAGGAAGACCAGGGTAATATTACCTGCCAGGTAGAAAGAAGACCTTAGGTGACTTGCCAGGTAGCAAGAGACAGGGCAGTGTCACCTGCCAGGTATAATTACCCCTTACGGACAGTGTCACCGGCAAAGGTTGATCCTCAAAGGCAAATGTAACCGAGATAAAGAAAGCCCTTGGGTAATAAATCTTGCCAGTCTTTTCTACCCAGCTGGTCACAATCCCTATGGCAATCTCTTTCTTTTTCTCTTCAAGTTGACAGGTCACATCGACCTAGGGGTCATTCTACCCAGTAGGACACATCGCAAGTGACCCGGAAGTCGGGAGGAGCCAAGTCGAGCCACTCTTCACCACTATCAGTGGAACATGCGGGCTTCAGCGACGCTCCCCGTCTGAAGACACTTTAGTCTAGATTCCGAGCGCCTCAGGCGGACTTTCTGGCAAGTGTTTGCTCTTTCTATTACTAAAAGACTTTCTTAAAATTTCTAGAAAATACGATTATTATATTTCATATGGAAAAAATCTTTAGGAACGCAAATATAATTTTCCAAATTTGTTGAAAGCTTTCGACTGTTTGTTTCCTCCCACGGTATTGCATAAACCTTTCACCAAAAGATGGCGGCCGAGTTGGCGTCAGCTACTCATCCGTGAACGGCTGGCGATGAGGCGGAGGGAACCTCCGTGCTTAAGCGTCTCAAGTTATCAGCTCAGGAAATATTTTGCTTTTTTCAAGGGAAACCAGAATTATGATCATGAGAACGCTTTTACCCTCGCCGATAACTCAAACATGCCTTAGGGTAGACTAGCGCCGTTCATCCACACGTACAAAAGCCAGCCAGCTGCATGAGAATTTTAGGTCTGGTTCAGAGGCTCCAGTGAAGGGGTTCCTTTGGTTAATACGGCGGTGGCTTCGGTTTGTGATGGAACGTGGACTCCTTGTTGGTTCGTCCCAGGGCATTAAGCTGCTAGTGGTAGAGAGCAGACAGCAGCAGCAGAGAAGTTTGTGTGTGACTTGGGATCTGTGAATCGTGGCCACAGACCAAAGCAGATATCCAGTTCCGATAAACCTAGTTCATTTTCGATAATGGTTCCATGAACAAAAAAACCATCTTCATAGAAAACAAAGCAAGAGGCTTTAAGGATGAGCTGACTGTGCTTCTCTGCGCAAAGGCAGCTGGAAATGTCAACCATCCACCTGCCTGCATATACAAAACAAACACGTCACGTGCTTTTAGTATAATCTGAAACAAATTTTCGTCTGCCGAAGGGGAAATAAGAAAGCACGAATGACTGCAAGTTATTGTCAAATTGGTGCAACCTCATTCGTTCCCCAGATAGCGTCACTTCCGCTCAGTCAGGATTATTAAGCCTAAGGCGTTCCTCCGCCCACGTCATAGTAGCATCTTCGCTATTCGGCTGGACGTTATAAAAATGTCTTTGCCGCTAACCTCTGCTTCACTGACCTAACCTATGGGTCAGGGAGCCGTTCCTTTCCTCAAGCGACAACACACGGGATACTTGGTCCGACGCTTAACCCAGCATACTTAGAGTTGATGCCGATGGTGAAGATGAGCAACGTAATGTTTCAGCATTCCGGCAAGCGTGGAAAGATTATAACTTTCCCGACTGCATCTACAGCATCACCTAATACCCTGCGATCGGAAATGTTCTCATGGGTGTTTGTCGGAAGCCGTACACGTTCTTATCCTTAATTTTTGACGGCTTTGGTGCCACCACTGCTGCATCTCTCACTGCTGTGAATTAATCACCCTCAGCATTTCACGGAATATGCCAGTTGGTGAAGAGGTCAATACTTTAGAAGACGTTGTTGTTCAGCTGTGGCGTAGCTTCGCTGCAGTCTGACGGATGAGGAGCTTGCAGAGCTGATTTAAACGGGTAAGGAAACTCGGGTGATGGTGATGAAACTACTTTTCATCACACACTGGGGCTTTTGAAACTGCTCAGTCTATGCAAACTGCTATCAGTTTCGTGTCCAGCATTAAAAAGGAAGTGAAAAAAAAAACTTACAAAGCACACCATGGAGGCAGAGCATAATTAGCACATCCACACTTCAACACCAAGGCATCCTCAGTCTCCACAACAATCGACATCTATTGCTTCATCACCTCAGCCCGTCGATTTCAGACTTGAGACTGACTTATCGCCTCCCTCTCCACGGACGAAAGTCAGTGGTTTGGAAAGGGACAAAGAAAGTCTCGTCAAAATAAGCAGACCACAGTCAACCCAGCTGTTCATCCACCCCTAGGGCTTGGTCGATAAAATGGGTACCTCGCTCAGGCTAGGGTATATATATATATATATATATGGCGTTAAAGGGGGGGCCTTGATAAGGGCTTCAGTTGCCCGTGCCGTCTCAGCTAACATAAAAAAAAAAAAAAAATTTAAATCACTAATTCAGCTTGTGCGTGGTTTGTGTTCTTTGGAGTCCATCACCCAACCAACATGACTTCCACTGGTGGGTTCTGGGAGAGATGTCTCTTTTTTCATATATATTAGACAAGAGAATAAATGGGAACATCGGCGAAAGGGGCAAGGGGGGAAGTGATAACAGGGAGTGATGCCGAGAGGAAGAGATGGAGTGAGTATTTTGAAAGATTGTTGAATATGTTTGATGACAGTGTGGCAGATGTAGGGTGCATTGGTCGGGGAAGGGTGCAAAGTGAGAGAGTCATGGAGAGTGGTTGGGTGGAGAAAGAGGAGGTGGCAAAACCCTTGCAAAACCTGAAAACCGGAAAGGCTGCAGGATTGGATGGTACTGCAGTTAAATTTATTATGAAAAGGGGTGACTGTGTTGTTGATTGGTTGGTAAGAATATTCAATGTATGTATGGGTCGTGGTGAAGTACCTGAGGATTGGCGGAATGCATGTATAGTGCCATTGTACAGAGGCAAAGGGGATAAAGGTGAGTGTTCAAATTACAGAGGTATAAGTTTGTTGAGTATTCCTGGAAAACTGTATTGGAGGGTATTGATTGAGAGGGTGAAGGCATGTACAGAGCACTAGATTGGGGAGCAGCAGTGTGGTTTTAGAAGTGGTAGAGGATGTGTGGATCAGGTGTTTGCTTTGAAGAATTCAAATGAGAAATACTTGGAGAATCAGATGGATTTGTACTTGGCATTTATGGATCTGGAGAAGCCATATGATAGGGTTGATAGAGATGCTTTGTGGAAGGTCTTAAGAATATACTGTGCGTGTCAAGTCTTATTGAAGTTATCTAAATCTCAACATCACACCAGAAGCACCGTCCACCCTGTACCTTCATTGACTCTGCACTGGCCTGACCCACCGTGACCGATGAAAGGGAGAGTGATTAAGGTGGGTTTTGTGAAGAGGTTGACCTGGAAAGCTAGATTTGTCCAGGACCATTCTTTTTTATGTTTTCGTTCTTGTCAATTCTCTTGTAATGATTCGGTTAATGATACGAAGGGCTTTAAAGAGACCTGAGGACAATCTAAAGTTCTTAGTATCAGCCATAAAGATAGATTTAATGACGTTACGGATGGCATTCATCGCTAGAAGGATAGAGAGTAACTGGATTATAATGGTCTACCGCGAGATCGTTATGCATGACAGTGTTTAGCGATCGCATTTTCGTGGTCACCCCTGCGTACTGATTTCTTGTGTCATTAGCATCTCTCTGTTACGGTTTTCCCGGCCTGGCCAATGTGCGTGTCTTTACATGCCTTACATTTAGCCGCGCAAACACTTCCAGTTGGAGGAGGATGACCTGGATAGGTAGAAGCGTCCAAGACCACTATTTCATACTTTCGTTCTTGCCAGTTCTCTTACAATGATTTGGTTAATGATAGGAAGAGTTTTAAAGTTACCTGGGGACAATTTGAAGTTCTTAGTATCAGCAATCAAGATAGATTCAATGACGTTGCGGGTGGCACAATCGCTAGAAGGATATAGAATAACTGGGTTATTATGGTCTACCGGGTGACGGTATTTAGATATCGCATTTTCGTGGTCACCCTTGCGTTCTGATTGCTTGTGTCAGTAGCATATTTCTGTTACAATTTTCCCGGTCTGGTCAATGTATATGTCTTTACATGCCTTACATTTGGCAGCGTAAACACTTCCAGTTGGAGGGAGTTGACCTGGATAGTTTGGAGTGTCCAGGACCCATTTCTTTATACTGTCGTTCTTTGTCAATTCTCTCATAATGATTTGGTTAATGATAGGAAGGACTTTAAAGTTACCTGGGGACAATCTAAAGTTCTTGGTATCCGCAATCAAGATAGATTCAATGACGTTACGGGTGGCACAGTCGCTAGAAAGGTATAGAATAACTGGGTTATTATGGTCTACCGGGTGAACTTTTGCATAACAGTGTTTAGTTATGGCATTTTCGTGGTCACCCCTGTGCACCTATTGCTTGTGTCAGTAGCATCTCTATGTTACAGTTTTCCCGATTTGGCCAATGTATATGTCTTTACATGCCTTTCAATTGACAGCTTAAACACTCCCAGTTGGAGGGGGTTGACCTGAATTGCTGAGAGTGTCCAGGACCATTTTATTATATTTTCGTTCTTTGTCAATTCTCTCATAATTATTTAGTTAATGATACGATGGGCTTTAGAGTTACCTGGGAACAAATTAAAGTTCTTAGTATTAGCAATCAAGATAGATTCAATGACGATATAGGTGGCATAATCGCTAGAAGGATATATAATAACTGAGTTATTGTAGTTTACCGGGTGATCGTTTGCATGACAGTGTTTAGCGGTCTCATTTTTGTGGTCTCTCCATGTACTGTCAAATTTCTAGTCATTGTCGCTGTCATGCTGTCAACTGTCAGCTTTTCAAGTATGCATATGATACCGCTCTCGTAAGTCAATGTATTAATGATGATGACGTGTATCGAGCGGAAGTAGAAAAATTTAGGTTATGGTGTAACAATACCTTGAGCTCAATGTTCAGAAAACAAAAGAAATTGGTTGTAAATCAAAGAGCCTTACCAGTCACTCAAGCACCTTTATGTATTAATGGCGAACTTATGGAATCTGTGAAGGAACATAAATATCTTGGTAT
>JAUUDW010636542.1:0-11081 GCA_032361385.1 Panulirus guttatus
TGGGGGGATGGGTCTTTCTTCGTCTGTTTCCTGGCGCTACCTCGCTGACGCGGGAAACAGTGATCATGCATAATAATAATAAAAAAAATTAGTGATTTACAGTTATTGATGACACAGTTTTGATACCAGGTCAGAAAAAGTGTTGTGACACCTTAAAGTAGGTCTTCTTTTCTCCTACATGGCCTTGCAGAGGTGTAGGATGTGCTGTCTTTCCTGACTTTGTGAGGCATAATAATCAAATATACAATTCCTCATTCCTCATTGATTGATGTGGTGAGTGGTTGCTGCTTATGCATCATAACTCCAGACTTGTTGTAATAACAGGAAGGAAGAACGTTGGCATCATCTTCTCCAACAAATTTATATACGTAATTCTTGAGGCTGTGGTTCATCAACCAGCTGTATAAGTAAATCCTGATGCCCAGTACCATCACCAGCAACTGTAGGCAAATCAGAAGGGCACTCCGATCTCTTTACTGTGTCAGTAGAAACATAGGAAGGAAAGGAAGTGGTGGTCTCCTACACATCATGGAACATGGAACCTAAACCAAAATCATCATCCACATTGACTTCTTCACATGACAACTCATCACAATCATAGGAAGACAGACAAGAGATTGACTAGGCCATTCATGGAACCTTAAGCCTGAACAAGCCTGAACCAGTCAGCTTCTGGAACAACCTCTCCACAAGAAAGGAAATGCAGCCTGCACAACACCAGAATCCACTACTGGAACATTATCATCGGATGTTGGGTTTGAGTTGTGGTGACAGGTTTTCCTTATAGGCCAACTGATGTGCTTTTGAACACATAATAACACAAGTAGGAATCAGTCTGGAATTTCTTTTTCAATAGCTCTAACACCATCATCAGATGGCACATCCATGACAGTAGGATTTGGCACCACCACCTTCTCACCAGCTAAATGATTTCCCAAAATGAAATTACCTCTTGCAACAGGTAATGTCATATTGACTCCCACAAACACTTGACCAGTCACAATACTTGATTTGAAGTACACTGAGTGCTGAAGAACCTTTACTTATCACTTTGCACCTTCCAATAAGATACCAGTGAGTGACAAGTGTACAGACAAGGGAAATTCATTATGCATACATGGAACAAAGCAAAGAACAAATTATCAAAGATTCTGTCTCTTAAAGTAGTGAGTTATGAAGATGACCCCGCAATAATTTGGCATATGCTAATCAAACAGTGTGAGAGAGTATGCAGCTTGAAAGAGAAAGGAAGATCTTAATAAGAGATTTCATCAGAATAGGAGGATGTGCATGTGCAGTGCTCAAATGTTCAGTGTAGTTAAAACTAAAAGCTATTGTATGTATGGTACGTATACACTAAAGTATACTATTTATCGATTTTATGTAGAGTTACAGGCTAATCTGCAAAATCAACACAGATGGGCACCTAAGAAAATCGATTCAAATAGTTTGGAGTCTTAAAAATGTTTGTGCCAGAACCTAATGGTATTCCAACTATGTTTTTAAAAAGACAAAAGTGATAATAGTGAAACCTGTTGTGATGCCGTTGAGTTGTACGAAGCATAGACCAATCCATCTTTGCAGGTATATACAAAGTGACATATACAGCACCAGTACACAAAGATGGGAGCCAAATTAATGCCAAAAACAATAAAAACCAGTCAGACTGACGTTGCATATGACTGGAATATATGAAAGAGATAAAGGAACTTATGGAACATCGTATTAGCAACACCTTCATAAATAAAGTCTGGCATGGATTTTATTAGGGACAAATATGCAGACTCGAGTATTAGTTCTCTGTAATCGTTGAGGATCTCACTCCAAAGGAGTCTATCCTTTCCTTGCTTCTGAGTTTAGTACAGCCTTGGAGCTGCAGGGATCCCACGAGAAGGGGTTTTTGGGGTTTTATGATAATACTGATAATGGGATTCTATGGAGTAGTAGTGTAAGTTTGTTCAGGAATAGACTTTGGGGAGATGGAGTTTTCAAAGATAGAGGGAAATAACAGAAACAATGTTTCTCACTAACAGGCTGAAAGCCTACTAGGGGGCAAGATTTAGTGCTAATAACGAGATAAACTCTGTGTTTGTATATATTTTCTTACTTCCTGCCCCGGGAGTCCCTTCTATCCTTTCAGGGCTCCTATAGCACCCAGGGCCTCAGGTCACAAAGTGTCATGGTTTTGAGTGTGCATTTATATTGAGAGAGTGCAGGGCAGTTGAGTAGCAAGTGCTTGGTGTCTTATCTATAATAGTTGCATCATGGGCATGAAGGATTTTAGGACATGTTGAAGTGGTGTTCTTAGTGTTGAAGTATGGATGATGTCCAGAGCGCAAGCGTGAGAATGTGACTCGTGTATATTTGGTTTCTTGTAGGTGTATGTATGGTGGGTTGGTGTTTAAACTAGAGTTAGGAGGTTGGTTGTTTAGTGTTTATTGGGTTATTTCATTGTGTGTTTTGTCATTGTTGTATTTGTATAGGTTAAGGGGATCTATGAGTAGAGATTAGCGAAGGGTGAGGCATGGATAAGCTTTTTATTTCTACCAGAGGGTTGTTGGTTGGTTTGGATGGGAGGAATGTAGTACTGTTGCAGAGAAATGGATGCCAAGCGTGTTGAGGTGGGTCTTTACTGGGAGGATCTTTGTTTTATTGTAAAAGTATTGGGTGTTTGTGGCTTAGGCTAAGGCTAATCCTTCATAGCATTACCTCATGACAAGAATGTAAGATGATCCTTGGAGGCCTTAATCCCAGGTGCATCCTTCTTACTCTGGGAAGTGAGTGTGCATGATAGTATTTGTTTCTAGAACAGGCTTGTCTCATCAGCTCAAAAGATGAGCTGGGTAGGGCTAGAGACAACCGTGGGAGGGTAATTTCCGTGGTTGATAAGGGCCTTGAAGGTGGTGGGTAACTCCTGGGCTGCTTGCTTGTTGATGTTTGCTGCCTCATCTGAGATAAGTAGGCTGTGAAAGTTACTTCAGCATTTGAAATTATCAGACCTTGTGTTTTCCTTGAAGGTCTCTGACATTGACTATTAACCCTCATCTTCCTGAAGGTGGGTAAAAATGTTCCTATCATTCCCCGTGATGATCAGTTGGATTAGGGTTATGTGTCACTGTGTTTTGTCCCCAATCCACCTAGCCATCCAGCCCCCTATGTTTTCCATCAGACCACCCCATGAACAAGCTATCTTTGTTTAAACTAATAGAGGTAGAATGCATGGAGGCCTTGATCTTCCCTTTATTCTTCAGGATTCTAATTGTGAATGTAGCCAAACTATATATTAATCTAACAATCACCAGCCTCAGTGTGCCTTATCACCTGCATTATTACATCCAAACTAATGCTCTTCTGTAACCGCTGGCCACATTACCATCACTATTACTTGCAGGCCTTTTTCCAGACATAATGGGTGTCTTGCATACAAAAAATTAGGCAAAATAAGTTCATCATTTTGCAGTAAACACAGCCAAGAGGAGAAAACTCAAAACTGGTGGCCCGAGATGCCACTTGGCTCAACATTGTACTGTATGCTTTTTCATTGGCTTAGAAAAAAGGAGACATTGATGCACGTTAACCACAGTCTGTATGCCTTATAACCTGCAATTTTCACGTCCATACTCGTGCTTTTCCTTGAATGCTTGCACCTATTATAAGCGCTATCACCTGCATGCCATTTTATAGATACTATGGATCTCTTGTATGCAAAATGTAGATAGAAATATGAAATAAACCCACCATGCTGCTGAAAATATGGTAGGTGAATACACTCATCATGCCTTATGACCAGATTTTTCTCATCCAAATCTTCGCTTTTTTGTAATGCTTGCCCACATTACCAACACTAGCAGCTGTATGCCATTTTCCAGGCACCCACAGAACTAGAAATGTACGAGAAATAACCCAAACATGCTGTTGAAAGCATAAAACATGAGTACTACTTTTGTTGCCTTATAACCTGAAATTTCAGTTGCAAACTTGTTTTTCCTGAATGCTAACCCACATGTACAACAGTAACACCTACATGCCATTTACCAGACATTATGGGTTTCTCATGCATATGGAGATAGGCAAAATTACTAGAAAGAATTCACCATGCTACAATGAATGTGGCTCTCAGGAGATCACCCAAAGCTGGCAGCTGAGGGCACTGCTTGGCAGTGCTGAGAAGCTCTCACCTGTTCTATTGGCATAGCTCTCATTTTAGAGGTGGAAGCTTGAGGCTTGTTCTTGCACGGGACTGTTGAACTGCTTGATTTTTTCTTTTTAAGCTAATAAAGTCATGGAATCTGAAATTTACATGTGTGGATTTTCTCAAACACTTCTTCAGTCATAGGTTTGGAGATTTACTTGACATGACCTTTCTCATAATATTCGCCCTTCTACTCAAAGATAGCATCAATTAGTCTGGAGAACGTTTTAGTCTTCCTTTAAGAATCTGATGTCTTAGATGTTAATGAAATTGTATGTTTAGATCCTTTGGCACAACAAGAGTAAACTTGTGACAGTGTTGCCTCTTATAAGACTGCTCTGAGTTATGTGAAAAAATTTACAGAAATAGAGTTTGAAAATGTAAAACTTTTTTCTCCAAGGCAATGTTCAGAGAACATATATATTCCCTTTGAATATTTGCATTAGGACCTTCTAACCCTTAGTACTTCTGGTGATGAAGTGCTATCCTTCAATCACCTTTGGTAACCATACATTTGTGATTTTGATGGCATACTCATAGGCAGTGATGCCAATGCAGTGGTGCTTGCTAATTGGCTAAGGGTGGACTCCAAAGCGAGTGAGCCCCCAAAATCACAATTGCGTAGTTGGCAAAGGGTGAGTGAAGTCTAGCACTTCCTCACCAGAAATACTGAGAGTTGGAAAGTCCTGTCCCATATATTCTTGGGAAATATATATCATTCTCACTGGACACTGCCTGGGAGAGAAAATGTTTCACATTTTCAAAACTTCCATGTCTGCAATTTTCTTTATGAATTATAAATGCCAGTGTAAAAGAAATGCATTATTGTGTGTAATCATTGATATCAGTTATCTTAATTTTCAGGCAAGGTAAACTTCGAGTGGATGTGAAAAGGACATCCTTCAGACATGGACATCAAACACCGGGAAGTAAGTAATATTATTTACCTTGCTGCAGGGATGTGTTGCACTTTATAGCAGTTATGCAAGTGGTTGTTACGTCTCTTGTGTTGTAACGAAACCAACACGGATGAGTCTTCTGCAGATGCAGTAGTTATGGCTGTTAGGTCTTTGATACATGCTTAGGACCCGCCGCAGTATGGAAGGGAGGTTTCCTTGAAAAAGTGTCTATTTCATGAATATCCATAAAATGAACCAGTTTTTCCCATGTACACAATAAGTGAAAATATGTTGGTACCGAAATGTTTTCAGTCAACAGAAGTAACAAAAACACACTTTGTGATGGTGGTATGAATTTTTAAGCACATATTAAATGTAGTTTAGATTGTTTTATGATTATAGTCACCTCAAACAGTAGAAGGTACACAAAAATTTGTAAGTTTGACTCACCAGAGATGTTGCCTGAGCATAAGGTGGTAGGGGCTGTGAGATAGTTTATTTTTGAAAGTGTACTGATAAGTCTGCCACATTTTTAATGATACTTTGCTTATTTAAGTTAATGAGTGGAGGACTGTAATTAAGGAAAACAGCAGTCCATAGCTAAAGAGGAAGCAGTGTTTCTTTAGGGGTAAGCAGTTTTCCTTGTGTGAGGCAGTATTCCTTGGTGGGTAGCAGAGTTGATGCGCTCCACCTTGCAGACAGCAAGTGTGTGTGATGACTGACCTTTAAGTTAACATATACCATAATGTTTCAGTAATGTGTTGAGTGAAATGGTTACAGTATTGTTAACAAAACATAGATTACATTTATCTGTGAAAGCTTACCAATAATAATACCATAACGTTTTTTTAATATTGCTTATTTGAGTTATTAATGGAGAACTTGTTGATGAATTAGCAACTACTCTTACCCATGTAGTTAAGGAAGCTGTTGTTTTTTCACCATAATACAAGTAGGACATGGTAACTGTTCTACTCATATCGGTAATATGGATATGTATTTTGTTATAGCTGCATTAGACAGTAAATTCTGCTGAATGATGCTTGCCACCCCCTCCATGAAAAATCCTACATATGATCCCAAAACACATAGTATATAAATTTTGCTGCTGACATAAGTTGCTTACAAGTATAAATGTTTTAGTCTCGTTATGTCTGAGTTTTATCATATGATCAGTAAGCATAGTAAGCGTCTCTCTTTTAGTCAGTTCTGTGTTCTTGATCCTCAGAAAAAACTGATGTCAACTGTTGTATGAGATATAGCTTTAAATACAGGAAAGAAGGAAGGTAAATGTATTGGCAAAGAAATTGCTGACAACAACTTGTAGTGTAAGACAGATTGATCATTTAACATTTTCAGGACTACACACATTCTTGTGCACCTTGAACCAGGGTTCTACACAAGCAGAGATACTTCCTGGTATTGCCAACCTGTTTCAGATACCTTGGAATGGCCATCAGTCATACATTAATACCCTTTGTTACTAGAAGTATTAATTCATCCTCAGAAATATCGCAGCTGCAATTCACCGTACAAACATCATGGTGAAAGGACCTTTACTGAAGTAGCTGCAAGAATGATACCCATGTGTCTTGCTGCCACAATGTAAATACATAGAGCCTTGGGAAGAAATGGGTGTAGTTTTGATGGAAAGTGATAATAGGGAGGTATATGATGATGATGATTGTGAAGGAAACTGGCTCGCAAACTATTTTACTGCTATGGAAACTAAAAGGCAACACAGCTTCCAATGAACTTTTTTCTTTTTTGATATTTTATGCCCTTTAAGATTATGTTTGATTAATTTGTAAGCTTTTATTTTATTTTATTTTTTTCTTTTTTTTTGAAATACTGTAGGCTGGGGAAACATGAAAATAGACTGAGCTTAGGAATGAAAGGGTTAAAAGAGACAGTCAGAAAGAGGTATGATAGGAAGGAGGACTGATTGAGAGGGTTGACCAGATAATGTTGATATGGTTTAGGCATATAGAGAGGATAAGTGAAGAAAGACTGACAAAGAAGTTATATATGTCAGTAGAGGGAGTAATGGAGAGAGAGAGAGAGAGAGAGAGAGAGACTTAAGTAGATGGAGGGATGGAGTGAAGGAGTCATTGGAATATCAATGTCTGAACATTTTTGTGGGTGATAGGCATTCTTTAGATTGAGTGAATTGATGTAGTATATATGGGGTTACATGCTGTCAGTAGGCTGAACTGAGGCAGATGAAGACAAACCATAGAAGTCTGTGGAGCATGGTTCTAGGTGGTGGGCCCAGGTTTCAGTGCTCTAGACATGACCCCTAGATATTGGATGTATGCAGGTGAGGCCATTGTTTTGTTGTTCCTGATACATGCTCACTAGGGTTTCTACTTTTTACTGTCTATTGCTCCGAACATTTAGCCAAAAGGCAGGGCTAGTGCATAATGCTCACTCCAATAAAATCTAGTTGCAAAGAATGATTTGTGAGAGTTAAGTGTTTCAAGTGTTATATATGACAAGGTGAGATTGTCTGTTTGTGGACAGTATGTTAAGAGTTCACATGTGGGTGCAGCAGAAAGAAATAACAGCTACCTAGGTCAGAGAACTGCAATTTGACAACCACTGAAATGCTTGCTCACTACGTAGGCATCACTAACCCTCCCAATACCCAGGTGGGTAGTACTGATAATGTACCTCGCTGGTTGTTGCCTGCCACATCCGCTTTCTAGCACTCATATTTAATGCAGCAAAGCCTGAGCCCACCATTCACATCCAAGCCCCACAGACCATTTCCATGGATTCCCTTGACTGCCCTTATATGCACCTGGTTCATCCCATTGGCTGCACACTGCCCCCAATTTACCAAAGTGTTCCAGATCACTTTATCATAAGTACGCTTCTCATCCTCCTGAATGTTTAAACCCTGACACCTCAAAGCCTCATTCACTCCATCCTTCCATCTTCTTTTTGGTCTTCCAAATCCTCATAACCCCTCCACTTCTGCCATGTAAATTCTCTTTGTCAGGCTTTGTCATTTCTCTCAATCAGATTGTGCTTACTACCAAACGTTACTCCTATACTGTCATTCCTCACATGATCATTTCTCCTTATACCACATATGGCCGTCAGCCATTTAAGTTCCAACGTATACACCCTCTTCCATCCTTATGCATTCAAGATCCAAGGCTAGTAGACATACAACGCCATTGGGACTACTGTACCTTCAGATATAACCACTTCTTCCTTACGAGACAATGACCTCTCTTTCCATATTCTCCTCAATACATCCATGACCTTTGCTCCCTCTCCCACTCTATGACTCACTTCAGTCCATATGACTCCATTCACTGCTATATCCCCTTCCATTTAGCTAAAGCACTCTACTTTCTCCAGGTTCACATTCAAGCTAACACTTAATACATCCTAACTCTTCCTCCACCCTCTGCTACACCCCATTACCTCACGTGCATCTTAACTCTTCCTCCACCCTCTGCAACACCCCATTGCCTCACTTATGTTCATATTAACTCTCGACCTTCTCCTTTCAGACGCTTTCCTAAACTCGAGCACCAGTTTCTGGGGTTCCTTTGTAAAGCTTGCCACTAGAGCCATGTCTTCTGCAGATAGAAACTGACACACCTCCTAGGTCTTCCCACCCCTAGCATACTGTAGATCCATTCACTCTCCAGGACCCATACATTCACTTCCCTTGCCACCCCACTAATTAACAGGCTAAACAGCCAAGGTAACATCACACACTCTTGATGTAGACCCACCTCTTTGAACCATTCACCCTCCTCCCCTACTTTCATACTCTCCCATTTAAGACTCCTTGCTGCATCTGCTATCTTCTCTCCCACACCATATATACATAACAACTTCCACAAGTCATCTCTATCATATGCTGACTCCAGGTCCATAAATGCCACATACAAATCCTGGTCATTCTCCAAGGAATCCTGAAATTTTTCAAAGCATAAACCTGGTCCACACATCCTCTCCCAGTTTGTTGCTCTGTTCATGCCACCATACTCTCATACACTGTATCAGGTTCTGCATACACAAAATCAGTAATGTTATTTTGCATTGGATCTTCTTAGGTACTACAGTGGCTCCAGGAAGTGTATGGAGAGGAGCAAATTCCACCATATGAAAAGACTGAGCGCAGCATTGGCATACTTCATCAGCTTATGACTGCAAGCAAGCACTCAGAGAGGAATGCCAAAGTTCTTGCTGAGGATTATGCGAAGAAAGCTGCAGAATATAGTGGTGAAGGTATTTTCAAAAACCAGTTTGTTTCAGATGAAATGGGGATATTTAGTGAAAAGGAAAAGAAATGGTCAGAATTGTTAGGGGTCTTAGATATTTTAAGGGAATATTATGAAATTTAGTTGGACAGCAGGGATGATTGTAATGCAGTTATGACATTCTAAGGTGACATTAAATGAGAAAAAAAAAATTGTCTTTGAGGAGCTTTGAGCAATGAGGTAAGGCAGTGATATTAAGAAAAATAATTGGTGTATGAGTTGGAGGGGCATTAAGATTGAGATGATAGGGCTTCAAGAGTGGACAAAGAAATTGGGGAGGTGATGAAAGGCTTTTTGAGCTGTCATTATATACATGGGACATAAATTGAAGCTTTGGAATAAGAGCTGAATCCTAAGGGACTGATTACTGCTAGCTTTTAATCACTGCTTAGGGAAGGGAAGGGTGTGAAAATGAAATTAAAGAAGTAAGTAGCATAGGTTTTAGGGGAAAAATTGCATACAGAATTCAGTGTATTGATTAGTTAATTGATTCATTCCAGGACCCTTTTAATGGGGCTCCTGTCGCTTCAAGGCAGCACTTCTGTCATTAACAGGGAAGTGATGGACTCTTTTGGGGTGAGAAGTTCCTTGAGCATATAATACATCATTTCATGCATTGAGGATGATACAACCTCATCACAGATGCATTTCACTCATGCAGATGGAATTCAGTAATACCAATTTAATGTATTAAATAAGGAGCATTATTGCTTTCTTTCTCTTACTGATTGCTTAATTTCTTTCTTCTTTTTCACACCAGTCTTCTTTAGTGTTAAAAGGATTGCTGTTTTTGTTTCACATCTTATATACCCCTGCTCTTTCTCTCCTTTTATTTCTCCTTATTTCTATATTTTTTTTTCCAGCCTGTTATTGAACTTCACAACTTACTTTTTAAGCAGAGGGTAATTAGATAAATGTTTAGAATTCATTTGAGAATGCAAGATGCAGTATTTGATCTCTGATATTGATAAACAAAGATGGTCAGAGATTGAAAGCTTTAAGAAGAGTTTCTATAAACAGTGTTTTTTCAATCAAGAAATTATTAATTTGACATTGTCATTTATTACAGGAAGGCAGTTGGGTAAATGGTTGGAACCTGTAAAAATCAAGACCAGTATCTTGTCCCAGGAAAGCCAAAAAGGACTCATTGCTTTGGCTAACACTGCACAGGTGAGCAGATAATTTTTCATGTATATACAGTGTCCAAAAAAACATTGTGCACCCCCATGTATTTTTATAGGTAATACACAGTTAAAGTTTACTGTAGGTACAAATATATGATGTCTCAGGGTGAAATCATCGTACATCTGGTTGCTGAGAAGAGTGTTTCTACTGATGTGAACACCAGAAACTGCCTCAGTGTGCCTCAGGCTGTCTTGAGGAAAGGATGTTCTTTCTTTACTCCTGGCAGCCACTTCATTTTGAGAATTTCATTTCTTGGTATTGTATTTCGTACATTAGTGCTGCAAGTTGATTAGCTCTTACCTTTCTAAGGAGGAGAAAGCCCGAATTCTTGCCAGGAAACAAGAAAATGTAGGCAGACCTGAGATTTCTAGGTACAATGGGCACTCAGAACACATGATCAGGTGGCTGCTTCCTGCAATACCTCAGCAGTGCCTCACCACATTCATGAGGTCAAGAACTTATGGACCCAAAACATGGACTTATAATACTTCAGGAACTTTGCCAATTCCATGCCCAAAG
>JAUUDW010636553.1:0-27078 GCA_032361385.1 Panulirus guttatus
TATTATAGTTGTCAGACGTGAAGTTATCATACACAAGGGTTACACCGTCTTGCCCAAGGACCGTACCTTCGTGCTAAGAGGGTTTAAATAATGTATTGCCAGCCCAAGTTACGTGGTTGTTCAGCTGTGAATTATACAACTAAACACACCCTCAAGGCCTATAATTCCTCTTTATACACCGTCCCGTCGCGGAGCTAAAGCGCTCACCTCTGTAAAGCCTGATTATAACATGTGATTACCACTCCGGACGACAGTAAATAAAAGGCATGTTTCACTGAGCTCTCTCATACTTTAATACACTATAATGTTCTTAGTTCAGAGTGTAAACCCGCAGTTCATAGTTAGTGATGTAACTGGACGCTCACACGAACCTTAAAAATGACTTTATCTTGTGGACTTATCCTAAAACACACATACCCTAACATACATTCTTTTAACGATTCTAACAATCTAGATATAATTCATCTTTCTCCCTGATGTTCAAGAGGAAATTGCTGTCAAAGCTGGCCAGTAAAATCACAAAAGCGCTGGTAACCTTACAATATGGTTGGTGTACAAATCTGACTAAACAAGAAGAGTAACTTTACCATATAATGCGATGAAGGATTTTTGTTTTGCGCAAAGAGGATAATGTGTTGGTTTAATAGCAACAATTAGACGGAGAACAGACGCGTTAGCCAGTATCTGTTATCCAGTCTGATCTGCTATAGATAATGGTTTCCGAGAGAATGTGGCTTATTTCTATTTGTTTATGGTATTATACATTGCTTACAGTATCTCAGTATACAAAATGCATGGCCAAGCAAAAGTCTTCAGAACTTGCTGAAGGCCAGGAGTTATTCTTCTATGGTATTTCCCCTCACTCGGTCTGTCAACGCTTGTCAACTGTCTTTGCTGAGATATCTTAAGATTTCTTCTGAAACGACAAGACTTATAGTGTCGTTGATGCAGCAGCACCACGACTGTGTTTGTTGTTGCTTGCCATGTTAAACGGTGATCCTGTCGCTGATGTGGAGTGTCACTCTGTCACTACCAGCAAAAAATATTACTAAATCCTTAGTATTACTTGATCTTTGCTGTAATTATCATTTTGAAGATTATATCATTATTCATATATTGGTATATAACTCGTGCAAGGTTTCGTATTGTTCAATGACCACATATCATGTATGATTATATTATGCAAATATCATAGCTCTCTTTGGTATCAATGGTGAGTCAGATAACAGCAGATACTGTACCACGTAAATGGTAAAGTGATTCTTACGTCGTTAAGAATCCCCGATTTATAGAAATTACTCTGAAATACTTATCAAGCATACGTTATATAGATATCTCTTAGCACCCAAAATAAAATGTATCTGGCGATGACTTGTAATGTGATATGTATACAAAATCATGTTGATATGTGAAATGTGAAGAACCTTAGTGTTTCAAGATGTATCAATGTAATCTATTTTTCCCAAAAAATCACTCAAATAGAAACAAACAAAGGATGGAACACAGCAACACTCTGTTGCCTCTTGACCCAACGGTAGCAGGATAAAGTCCCACACTTTGATTAATGCTTAAAGCCATCCAATAATTCCATATTATGTAATGATTTGCGCACACGACAGTTTGCGTGCAGAGGGATTGTCAAATTATTTACCTGAATAATTCCTCTAAACAATTATCAGTCCGCCTAGAGTGTTGGGGGTGTAGCGGAGCCGAATACTGTGATAATTGTGTTAGTGGTTTATTTTAGCCAGTGGCAAGAGACGCAGTGGTAGGGATGAGGAGCCCGGCTGATCCAGGTGTTGGCTCTGAGGGTGTGGTGAGCCCGAAAACTGTGCAAACTGTGGTGGTATTTGTGGTGGTGTCTTCTGTCTAGCGACAGGGGAACGCCGTGGTGGCGGTGGTGGTGGAGGTGTAAACTGCCACAGGGGAACACTGTGGTGGTGGCAAAGGAGTGTGGTGGGTCCGATCTTTATGGTGGTGTGATGTTTCACTTCTTGTGTCTGGTATTCGTTTCTCATCCTGCCCTTTCCTTGTTTCTAAGTCTTCATTCTCATGTTTTCTTCTCCCTCTTCTTTTTATTATCTCATCTCCATTTTTATTTACTATTCCTTCTTCTGTTCAGTACAAAGACGAACCTATCCTTTGCGAGTCAGAGCAAGTACTGAACAGAGGATTTTCAGTATCTAGACAGAACTTCCAGTTTCTTGAAGGCAAAACTTGCTCCTTGTGTCGTGTGAGGTGTCCTAGACTGAGAACACGTTACGGTATAACTAAGTGAGTTTGTTGTGTTGAGTGCAGAAGTTTTATGGTCATCAGAGGAGACGGAAAAGCTATGAAGGGTAATAAGAGGAAAAATGGGGAGAAATTTCATGGGGAAGACACAGCCTAAGGATGACTTTCCTTATCGTCAGACTTAAAAGTCTGAGTCTATAGAGGGGCTTGTGAAGAGCAAGATACGGAACAAAGGATTTGAATGAGTTTGATGAAATGTAGTGCTGAGTCCTCCATGTACGAGCACATTAAATCATCTAGAAAAAAAAAAGATATTGATGAAAAGGAGAAATAGTGAAGGACACAAGATATAACACTGAGGTACACCGCTTGTGATACGGAGAGAGAGGGAGATGTCGATCCATCAGCAATCACGTAGAGAGACTGGCCACAGAGAAAGCTGAATATGAAACACCAGAGGGAGGTGAGATACTAAAAACGGTGGCTTGGAGATCGGACTCCAACACAAAAAGCCTTCGATATATCAAAGTTTACAATACAGGGTTTCTCAGCCTTTCAGAGAGGATCATCAGACATCAGTAACATAAGCTATGACATCACTGATGGATCTCGCCTTGTGAAAGCCATGCTACAGATCACAAAAGAGACTGTGAGATTCAAGATACTTAAGAACGTGGGAGCTCAGAGGAGATTCGAAGACTGTGGAAATAGAAGTCAGAGCAACAGGACAGTAACAGGAAGGATTAGTAAGATCACCCTCATGTGAAACAGAATGCACAGATGTAACTTTTCAGCAATTAGGAAAAATTTTACTTTCCAAGCAGAAATAGAACAACGAATACAATGGACAATGATTTTCTCAAGATCATTTTAGCAAACGTGAGGACTTTTACATCATCATCATCTTCGTTCCTTGCTTGCATTCTTTCCTTTCTTCCTACTGCTATCTCTTCCCATCCTTATCCTCCCTCCCTCTCTCCCTTCTCCCCATGTCATCCACCCCTCTGTCCTCCCACCCACACCCCAGCTTAGAGGCCTCCACAAATCCAGTGGTGAAATTCGCTCGGGGTCGCGTGTGTGTTGTGATGACACGGTTTTTATAAGTATGGCACGCAGACATTTTTTCTTCATAATCGTGAATATTTCGGCTCTTTCTCCAGTCATTATGTTTTACAGTGAGTGCAATTTGCATATTAATGAAAGTTCAAAACTAATTCCTGTTCTCATATTCGTAATGACTTTCTCGGTATAATCTATTCAAATGACACATAGATGTTGTACTAATGAAAAGAAAATTGGGACATGCGAACTATCGTCCCTTCAGAAAAGGTAATTTGTTCAAATAGTTGTATGAATTGCATAAGTTATTAGCTCACAGGAGGACGGAAAAAATTGCGCGGGCGCCGCGCAATTTTGCGAGTGTGGTAAATATAATGTGAGAGAAGTTTTGGCAACGGTGTGAGCGCTTGTTTGTTGAGATTTGTTTGTTGGTACTTTTCTTTTAGAGTCTTCCTGTTAGTCTTCCTCTGTTGGGGCTTATCCGTTGATGCTTCCCTGTTGGTTCCTCCCTGTTGGTGCTTCTCTGTTGTTAGTTGTCTGTTGGTGGTTGTCTGTTGACGCTTCTTTGTTGGCGCCTCTCCGCTGATTTTTGTTTGTTGGTATACTTCTTTATTGATCCGTCTTTGTTTGTGCTTACCTGTTGATTTCCCTCTAATCGTGCCTTCATTATGGCTCTTTTCTTTCGGAAAATTCCTGTTATTTGCTGCATACTGGCGCCTGGGTTGTCAGAGTATTTGTTGATGATCCAACAATCTTGTTAGGTAAGTGTAAGTATTTTTACTGTTAACGCAGAGTCTTAAAGCACTAGCTCTCTGTTGAGGGGCATCTGTTGCTATTCTTAGCATAGCTGTGTATCTCTTTCTTTTATAACCTCTGTTAAAGTCTCTCTCTGTTATCACCTCATGACTATCTGTTACGACGACTGCGGTGTTACCCCACCTATCCTTAGTACTCTAGGTGAAGTGCGTCTACTGTCAGCATGGTATTGTTAGAAAGAATATATTGCGTGAGTACATATGTTCTTGAGACCGTGGTATGAGTACTGCAAGAGATTTTAGCATCGAAGTCTTAGAGTTAAAGCAACAGTCACCTGAGGCTGTGTTGTGACTACTGTACTGTGTTTTCCCGCTACCACATTCGAACCGAGGTAGCACAAGAATTCTACAACATTTGTGTTCCACTGTGCCACGGCAGCTTGTATTATCTCATCCCCTTTAAAATCTGTCTTTTACGATCGTGATCTGGTAGGACTAACATGATTCAATATTCACTATTCATGATTCGATTTTCAGCCGTTCAGCCAGATACTCAAACCTTATTATTCACTTACATTTTCCTTTCTTGAATAATGATACATAGAGACTCTACAATTTCCTTAACCGTTACAGGAAAAGCTTATTTCTAAAAGCTTCGACAGTATTTAAGTTTTCCCAATTCTATAACCAATCTTATTCTAGTTATGTCTACTGGTATTTAACTTCTCTTGTATTTCTATATATTTCTTTTTCTATTTAGCGTTTCCGTTTGTCTTTCTGTTTTTTTCGTTTAGTTTGTATTTTCTTGTGTCGCTTTGGCTACAATATTTCCTGTTACAAGCTGGTCTTGTATTTGTTGTCGTATATCTCCTCCTATTTTTCTCTTGTATTCTTTTCTGTTTCCTTCTCTACAGTTAGGATATTCCTGTATTTTCAGCTGATTTAGGGCAATATGTTTTTCAAGAAATACCTAACTCCGTATTTCTTTTAAAATTTCGAGGTCTATATCATATTTGATATTGTTTATATATGTTTTGGCTGTTAAGCTCCCTTGAGCATGGTCATTGTTTTATGTTGTCTTTGTGTTTTGGCTGTTAAGTTCCCTGTGTATGTTGTCTTTACGTTTAATCCCTTGGAGTATATATCAGTTCAGTTGTAAGTTTATGAATGTTTCTCAGGCTTTCTTTGGCGTCTGTTTTCTCTTGCTTGTTCACTGTTCACGATGGGTTTTCCTTCTATGAATCATTTTCCTCTTGAACATTTGATTTTAATGGACCTCCTACACAGCTCGTCTGGTTTTGGAAAGACTATGTGCTGAGCCTGGCGGTGGGGTTTCCAGTGTCGCTGTCGCTACTGAAGTTATGAAGTTTGTTTGAGTACTGAAGCTAAACAAGCGCTTAGCTGTGATGCAAATACCGAAGCTAAATAAGTGCTCAGCTGCTATACAAATGCTGGAGCTGAATAAGTGCTTAGCTGTGGTGCAAATACTAGAGCTGCACACGTCCTGTTCTCGAATAGCTTGTGATGTTACTATGCGCGTGTTTATCTTATTTTGTGTTTGTACTGTGCATGAATGAGCGTGGTGTGTACGTGCATCTGTGTGTATGAGTGTACGAATGTGTCTGTATGTGTTAGCGCATATTCATGTGTATTTCAACACGTTCATGATTGTCCGTGTGTCTGTCTTTGTCTGCATTTGTTTGTGTTCATATTGTCATATTGTGTTATGTTGTTATTACCACTGAAATTGTGTCCAATTACTGGCAACATTGGCCTAGTTAAATTGTTAACAAAGGCATTATGAAACTATCAGAAGCAATATTATCAGACAATACTGAAGCAACGAAACGAAACATCGAACCAATGAAACAATTGACTATTTTCAATAGCAGAGTTCAGGCGTCGCGAAAAATGAAATATGGAATCAATGAAACAATTGAGGATTTTCTATTGCAATATTAAATCATAGTAAAAAACGAAACATCGAACCAATGAAGCAACTGAGAATTTTCAGTAGCAATGCTCATGCATTATCGAAATGAATTACTGAAGCATTCAAACAATAACGCATTTTCGTTGCAATGCTCACCGTTGTCGAAGATGATTTCGAAAATAAAGAAGCATCGAAACGAAGCATCGAAGCGAAGCATCGAACAAATGAAACAGACTTTTTCATTACCAATGTTCAAGCGTCGTCAAAGTAAATGTCGAAACATTGTCACCTAAAACATTGACACGTCTAACACAGTAATAAACACTACACCCGAGTATCATAGGAAATATTGAGACAATGTCAACATTTATTTACACTCTCTGATACAAATGTCGAACATTTATTCCCATCAGAAGTGGAGGTCCGAAAATTTTGTAAACGGTATGAGAAAAGCATATTCCAGAAGAGCAGAACTTACTGAAATGTTAACCCCCTGAACAAGACAACACGATCTTTGAGCACAAAGTTACTAACCATCGGGTATGATGGCATGACCTTTGACCTGACTCATACTTAGCGTCATACCTAAGGTTCGTATTGTCGTGGTACAATTGTTCAAGAGAAGAGGCACTTAGCTTTTGACAGTCGTCTGCCAAGGTTTTTCTGGTGTCGATGAAGCAATCAATCGTCAGAGTCTTCGCTCGATACGAATAATTGTAATTCTGGCTTTTGACGTTTGCAGTCAGTTGTTTGTTGTTTACTGCAGAGGTCCTGTATTCTCTTGACGTTTCACATTACAAATGAAGCAGTAGACAATACCTGCCCGTGTGCAGTGGCAGCGTTCTCCTCTCGCAAGCCATTAGACGTAGGTTCGAGCCCCCGTCCGCTAGGTTTTGTTAGTATGTTCTTCAGCCAAGCATGCGCAATCGTTGTACATTCTTCGGACCGACCTAACCCTTCTCGCTTGGGGCTGCTCGTAGGGTGCTGTTTTCTCTGTAGTATGGATATGGCTCTGCAGTATTTCATGGACGCTATTTTGTTCCATTGGGTAGTGATGGGCGACAGGCGTTACGTAAGTCAGGGGGCCGAAAGCAATTAACCTCGGGAAAAGACACTGTATTTGATAATGTCCGTCGTGCCAGTGTGATATCATGCCGTTCCCCTGTTGATGCCTGGCACTGAAGATGGCATTTCCTGCTGTTGATGAAGGCGTTCCTTGGCATTGATGATGTAGGCTTCCTAGGTGTTGATTCTAGTGTGCTGTCGCCTTTATAATGCCCTTCCCTGATGTTGATGATAGCGGTCCTTGTCGTTGGCAATCACATGATCACCTTTGGGGAACATGAAGGTAATTGTGCTTTATAGTGACGCATTAGTATTGTTTTAAAGGAAGAAAATTTACAGCAATATGCCGGAGGAACTGTCTGGTCATATGTGGAGGGGGTAAAGTGGGTCACTTCTAAGTGAAAATGTTCGTGACATGAAACTGGGTGAAATGACTCAAAGTTCAACTCTGAGTTGGGCGTTCTTGTTCCGTAGGTTTTGGTACGTGAAAAGCCATTGAAGGTTACTACGTCATGAGATATGAACTGTCTGTTATACAAATTAAAGAAGCACAAATATCTTTTCATTCTATCAGGAAAGTTGTAGAATCATAATCCACTTTCGACATACTTAAGGATGGTTGTTTCACACGAACCCATGTGGTACGGGTTCCTGTGTTTATACTAACCCCTATAGAATGACTTTAATCATATGTGATGAATAACACAATAGAGTGAGACTGCAACAACAGTTTTAAGCGCTTAAAGATAACTGAAATCATAAAAATGATAAGAGTCATGTTACTGAAAATAATGCTAGTTGATAATACTGTTGTAAAAGTGTAATGACCCACTCGCAGTTTCCTAATTCTATAGTATGTTGGGGAGCTCCACACGGTTGTGACACTATCTCTTGAACTTTCTTTGTATGTGTATGTGTGTCTGTGTATGTGGCTTTCAATGTATCAATAACAGGTTTCCTAGCACATTTGCAAGCCACTTTAGCAAACGAAACTACCAGAGTGTGTGTAGCTGCGAAGAATTCTCAAACAATCCCGTAACCTCATTATATTCGTTTTTGATCCAGATTGTTCCTTTTCTCTGATAATGTATTCGAGCTGTAAGTGTACTTCACACCAGTAAATATACTATATTTCATAGTATCTCGCACGATGGTGAAAGCCAAAATCTCAGCAATATCCAAATGGATAAATCTACAATAACCGTTTAGCTCTAGAACTCTCATGACTTTAAGAGATTTTGAAGCGGAATTTCTATACCCATTTGTTTGTTCTTTCTCATCTCTCACAATTCTCGATAAATATCCTAAGTTATCCACTTATACTTATGGTTGTTACTAAATACCCTACGATGGGACGACCAGATTGAGCCTAACAATCTATTACCCTTATTTGCGCGCACTACCTCGCCATGAACCGCTCGACTCCTCACCCGTTCGAGACTCTTCAATCCCCAGAGTCCGACCCTTCGGTCAGTAATCAAGAAATATGTTGATAACTCTATCCCCAGCCACATGGAACTGGGCCAGAGGATTATTATCGCTCCAAGATTATCAGTTCTTCGTCATACGTTATGTTTAGTCGGAATTATTATATCATTTCGACTTGACACTAACCTGTGAGTCTAATCTGTTTCATTCACTGCTTCTGAATCCTTACATGCCGGTCTATCACCGCGCTCTTCCACACTCCAGTTTCTGTTTACGGTAGTGATAGTTTGGTTCTGTGTGAAGATAACTTGATTATCAGAATAAATGATACTACTGGAAAACGTGGTTGCCTGCTGCTGATCAACTTGCTTTTGGAAGATGAAGATATTTCGAGTTTCTAATGAAATGAAATTCTTCTTTTATTTTGCTAACGAGATTATTTAGTTTTGTTTTAGAGAGATATTTTGAGACCACTGGTGTGACGGTATTAAATACGAGTATTTCCTTTAGTCTTTATACAGAAGTTGGTCTACTACATTGTGCTTCTGTATTATTCTGTATAGCTACAGATGGGGAACCCTGGAGCTACAGTAACAACACCAACAACTAATAATACAGACTGTGTGAATAGAAAATGTATGCTATATAGAAAATCATATTTGGTTCCCTAGAATTAAGAAATGTTTTTTGATGAAGACGAGTAATTTTGTTTGAGAGGGGTGGCTATTTGGATTGGGTGTATATTACACAGCAGTAAATAACTCTTTCAGGAAGCAGCAGTGTCTTAACTATCCCCGTGATAGAGAACTTTATGTGAGAATAATCGAAAACTCTTTCGGTGACACATAAGAGTATAATTCTGTACAGGGAAATAATATCCTATTCACGTAGTAAACAATAATCTCTTATTGAGATTATCCAGAAACAGGTTACTGACACTCTCGCTCTGTTGTTGGCGATTTGACTAGAATGTTAAATACACTAGGTATACGTTTTGCTGTCGGTGATATGCAAAATTTCTAAACTTAAGATCCTGTCTCCCATGTCTTTGGCGCACACATATAACCTACATTACCATATGCACACGAAGACACATGACAACATTGCAATACTCTCATACTAGAGCTGCTGTCCGATTTTGCGGTGGATGCTGATCTGTGGTAGAGTCAGGAACACGTGTTTTTGTGGTAGTGGTGTTGATGCATTGGTTCCTGGGGTTTCGCAGAGCTTTTCTTTTTTGTAAGTATTAAACTATGTAGTGTACATGGAATGCTGTTTTCAGTTGTGCTGAAATGTTACGTTGTTTTGCCAGTGGTTACGGTATTGTGATGCGGTCCCAGTTTCGGGATGGTAATATTGTATGGCCGTATGATGTGTTGATGTGTAGTTCTACTGATAGTGTTCTTGTGTTGTATCATTTACCTGTTGGTGCTATGACGTAGGTTGTTATCATTATATCCGCTCACTTGCGTCTCGAGACGTCTCATCCAAATCGTTGGAAATATTAGGAAGAATTTCTTTGACTAAGTGAACACAACGATGTGACCCTTGGGTATGATGACCATGCTGAGATCAGGTCATAGGCTAAGCCATCATACCCAAGGAACCTACTGTTGTACTACTCAAGGGTCGCACCGTCGTGCCAGGGATTGAGCCATCAGGCTCAAGGGGATGGAAGTTCAGTGGCCAATTCTGGCTGGGCTGAATGTGTGTTGTAGTATGACAGCATGACAGGGGCATGACAGGAGTCTGCTGTAGGTACGAAGGAGAAGAAGCGGGAAAACTGTCCTACGGTCAAATGTTCCAAACTACGAAACTGGCGGTATGAAAGTTACCAGGTCGCTATTGACTCGTAATATCAGTAAACATCCTCTCACACGCCTCCGCCAGGTGCTTGGCCCAAGGAAAAACTCCTGTGGTTGTACGTCTCAGCCCCTGATGAAACAGATAGGACGGCAACAGGTCCGACACGGGCAAATGAAAACAGGAATGAAGTCCTGTGGGGTGAAGAAGAGTGGGCGTGAATGAAATAAGAGAACATCCTGTTGGACAGAAGTCTTTGCGAGAGGTCCAAGACAAGAGTCTTCCAAACGTGGCTCCACACCAGAATGGATTATGAGTACGACGTCCACCCAGTTGCTAACGAAACATTTATCGAAAAGGCTGAAGAAGAGTCCTGGAAACATTTTGGAGAAACTCCGGCGATCGAGAAACTGAGATATTTTCACAAGCGGTTGAGAAAGAAAATGAGAAATCGTGACGTTACTGAGAAAGTTGGGAGAAGCAGAAGCAGGACACCCACCACCAAGACAGCTGGAGCTGAGATCCTACAAGCAAAGCCAATACAAGTGTTTATTAGCCTTAGGGACTAGAAGCAAGTGATCGCACGTTCCTGCTGTGCTTGGAAAAGGAATGGAAGAAAGTACCCAGACATTAGGGTAGGATTTTCCCTTTGCTTAGCTGGAATGAAAGAGAAATAAATCCAACCGGGAATCAGGCAAATATGGGATCGTTCTGCCCATCAGCAGAGCAGATCTGATGCATGTAAGGACACGCAAACAAGACCAAGAGTAGCTCTCAGCTTACAGATATCCATACCTCAGACGGGTCTCAAGGTAAGATAAAACTTTACTGATACCGTCATAAGAATTAAGCGCGAACGACATCGCAGACGACAAGAGATTTCATGTATTCGTAATATGCGGACAGAAGACATAAGGCTGAACAGACTGGGTAAAGCTGTATGAAGTAACAAGACAATCGTCTCATAATGGCTTCAGCTTTGGTGTGCGATAAGAGTTTGTTCCCTCAGTTATCCTCTTTACCTTCTTCATCGATTACATTTGGAAACGAGCGAACTTATACAAAGAAGATAATTAGCGAAATTCTTTTTTACCCGGCAATACGTACGGTTTAAGAGTTCAGATCGCCGTCGAAATTACCTTAATAAGCACAAGATTTCCAGTGACTTTAGTACGAGGATAGACGTGGAGATCATCGATCCTATGTTTATCGGGAGAGAAAACGTGGATTGGGACATCGGAATTCTCCAGCACCGTCGACAGTTGACTATGATCTGGGGACTTACTTAAGGCCAAGATAGCACACGCTGTACTAAGAAAAGTGGAAACAACATGGACCTAAGTAAGCAAAGTCCTTAGGCTGTTGCCGCAATGTAGATAACGATGACACATCCTCCCTCAGAACAAAGAGGAGTCTCTTCAAAACCATATGTGCACCAACTTCTGCTGCTGCATCCAGACGTGAACCCTAACCCCTTAACCCCCACTCCAACTATCCTACAAAAAAAAGGAAAAAAATCCATTGCAAAATTGTCACCACTGAAATCCGCTGTGCGAGAGGATCCTTTAATCTCACGATCCGAGACAAAGTCAGGAACGAGAGGATTCGAGAAATACTCGACACCGCTCTGGTCGAGGCCTCTGTCCTGCACTGCTGAGAGAGTGTTGAGTCCACCTGCAGTGCTGAGAGTGATACATCTATTTACAGTGCCATGCAGCCTCACATCCGTGGAACACCCTCGACAGGGGCTGTGGAGGATCTCTCACAGCATCCTGTGACTAGTGGTGTATCCCGCCACCGTCTCCTAAAACCTCAGACTCGCGGAACACGCCGCTGTAGCGGTCAGAGACCTGCGCGAAATCCCTCTATAGCGACCTGAGACCCGTGGATCAACCCGCTACAACGGCCTGCAGCCCGAGACCTGTATATTACCCCGCTTGAGCGGCATAACGGCATGAGAGCCGGAGATCACCCCGGTACAGCGACTTACGTCCGGAAACCTAAAGAAACTGGATCAAAGGTTTACCTTAGAGGAGGAAGACGGAAGGGCTAAGCCCAATATCTACAGTTTCCTTCGAGTCGCAAATGTTCAGAAAAAGCTTAATAAAGAAGTTTTTTGGGCGGTGGTTTAGGAAATTTTGTGGTGGCATTGCGTGTTTCGTGGTGGTGATGGTGTTGGTGATGTATTTTGTGATGATGGTGTAGCGTTTTTGTAGCAGTGGTGTGGTGAATTTTGTGGGGGTGGTGGTGGTGGTGGTGGTGGTGGTGTGGTGCGTTTTGTGGTGGTAGTGTGTGGTTAGTGATGACTGTGTGAGGTGTTTTGTTTGGTGATATGGTGTGTTTCATTGTGGTACGAGTTTGCCTTCTAAGAAGATGTGATGCTTTATCTTCTGCGATGTGCTTTGTGGTAGTGGTTATGGTGCGGTGTTTTTTGTGTTGATGGAATAATATGTTTTTTTGTGGTAATGTGACGTGTTTTGTGGTGATGTGAGGTGTCTTTTAATGACGTTTTGGTGTGTGGCTTGTGGTGGTAGTGTTTTGTTTGTGTTGTGTTTGATTGTGGTGTTGCGTTACCTTCTGTGGTAGAGCTGTGATGTCTTGTGGTGATGCAGTGAGTTTTGTGGTGATGCAGTGAGTTTTGTGGTGATGCAGTGAGTTTTGTGGAGATGGTGTATTGTTTTTGTGGTGATGAATTTCTTTTCTTTTTTCTTTCCCTTTTTGCGGTGGTTGTGTGATATGGTTTGTAATGGTGCCTCGATGTGTCTTAGGTTGAGCTGTGATATTTTTTTTTTTTCAAGTTTAAGGGTCGCACCGTCTTATTCAAGGGTCGCACCGTCGTGCTCAGGGGTCGTACCGTCGTGTTCGAGAGTCGTACCGTCGTGCTCAGGGAGCTGACTTATAGTGGATCTAAAATGTTGTTTCTGGTGTAGCTGGGGCGACTCTGTCCTGGCGATGCATTTTATTCATTAGTGGTGTTAGAATACACTTTCTGGTTGCACTGTAGTCAAACTTGTGCTGGTGCTGCGATATGCTCCGGGGCAGCGATGGAGCATACTTGACGGAGATATTGGAGCGTGATCTTTGGTGCTGGAGGAGCAGTGCCCCAAGTGACGCTGATGTATGCTCCGTGGTGGAGGTGGTGAAAGATTATTGATGTTGGATGGCGTGGCAGGAATCTTAGCGATGTCTGAACACTTTTTTGTGGTGGTGATGGAGTACTGTTTGTGGTGTTGATGTTTGCTTTGTGGTGGTGTTAATGAATAGTGTGTCGTGGTGGCAGAGTACACTTTACGTTGTTCGTGGTGGAAATGAAGTATACTTCGTAGAGCACTGGCATGTGGATTTTCCCCATAGCTCCTCCAACTCTTTACGAGGAGTTGAACTACGTGCTTTGGATGATCGATCCCTTATCATTATTACGATTCCAGCAATAGAATCGACTTCATCTTTACCTCTAAACTCTGACGCTATGAGTACGCTTCTCTGCAAAATTAGGTCTCCCGACCACAGGCACATCTCTGTCACTTCCAACTGGTCATATCCATCCCTTACTCCCATCTTGATACGCCAACTCTGGATCTCTGGAAGGACTCATTGGTCCTCCTTCCACTGCCTTGTACTAACTATCTGAAGAACCGGTACTGATTGGCCGGCCGGGATGCCTCCAGCTCTAATGACGGTGAAGCGGAGGTCACCTTGAGTGGGATGAATCCAGTCCTACTTTTTCCGTCTTACTAAATCCTTACTCTCTCAGTCACAGTATGATGTGTCTTGCTCTGATTCCCCGTCACTCTGAGACAAGCGTATCAGACCATGACATTTCCTTTCTCCAGAATCTCCCTCTGCCTTCATATCTGCTTTGGATCGTAGCAGAGCTGCCGTTCATAGTCAAGCACGGCTGCATGAGAAGAAAATGTGCTTACCTGGCTTCTTCTGCTGCTAATAAATCTTACTGAAGCTTCACCCAAAACATCCCCTGTGTCCTCTTCACTTCAACCTCTTTTCCGACATAATCAATCCACAGCTAACTTTCCAACCGCACGTTATTTGTCTCTAACTCTATTTCAAATGATTCCGAATCTCATCCTTTCCTCTCGCATTCTCCTAAGGAGGGTTGGCTTTCGACTTTGTGTTGCAGGTGTGGTAGTATTCCTAGGCTTTCAGTATGATAGTGTTGCATGAGGCGTAGGTTTCTAGTGTTGTGGTATAGATGTAATATTGTTGCGTGAACCTCCAGTATTCTATGGCAAATGTGGCGTTACGTAGTATTCTACACACCGTTGCAATTGCCCTGATAATTCGTGGAAATCTGACGCAGATTCGCTTATCTTAAGATATGGTGGTTAATGTTAGTCATCTGAAGATAATGACATAAAAGTGCTATGATTGGTCATTGTAGCGTAGGAGCTGTGGTGAGGCGGAAACTGAAGCTCCACTGCCGTGGAGGTCTGATACAAAGTCTTATAGCGATGTTGTTATGAGTCTGATCACTTATCATGGCCGTCGAGGTAGGAATCTAACGTACGTTCTTCTTTTCCAGGACGCATGATAATGCCAGCATAAGGTCATGTGTGTTCCAGTACCAGCAGTATGGAGGTCCCCGGAGGTCAGGTAATCCAGACTGAGGCTCCAGGGAGACCCAGCGGCCGTAAAGTAACGAGACCAATAAGAGATTTATTTTTCGACTCCTCGAAAGCTGTCATGTGTACATGTCTCAAGGCTTTTTACCGTTTCTGAAGAAATCTTTAGCACCGCGTTGACTAGGTTGATATCTTTTCACATATGCCTAAATATTCGGCAAAAGATTTATAATAAGACTCTAATTACTGCCAGGTACGATTACAAATTCTTAGACCACTGTAGAATTGTTTTGGAAGGTCTGAAGAGTTCAGGAAATAAGAAGGGGACATTATGAAACATCTCGTCCTGTCAATAAGAATGGTAGTTAGTGATGTTCATACGTTTGTAGTTTTCATCACAACTGATGAACAGTTTGGGAAATATGTTGTAGTTTCTAGAAGACGTGTTGTGCTTAATGGAAGGGGTTGTGTAGTTTCTCGAAGGCTGTTGCAGGTCTTTGGAAGAGGTATTTTCATCCTGTTGCTTACGTCGTTTATGGAGTTTTTGTATCGTCTGTAGGGGTTTGCCATAGGACAGGACGAGGTGCTGTAGTCTTGGAGAGAACATATACATTCTACAAGGGTATCGTCTTTTCTGCTAAGAGTGTTGGAGTTTTTGAGGGGGATGTTGCAGTTCCTGAGGAACTGTTGTAGTTTCTGTAAGAGATACTACAATTGCTGAAGGAGAGCTGGAGTTTTTGTAGACTTGGACTTTAAGGTCTGGAGTTAGTCCACGAGGTTTTGAAGGAAATGCGTTTTCGTAAGACTGGGTTCTTGCCTCGAGGGAGAGTAGTTCCAGTTTTAAAGACGCGTCTGCATACCCTTGCTCTGCTTAGTGCATTGTCTTGGTCATTTTCTGTTATTTATGAAGGGAATTATATAGTTCTCAAAGACGTGTGAAATTTTGAACAGTATCTTTGCTATTAATATTATTACTGTCATTATCATTATCATTGTTATTACTATTATCATCATTATTATTATTATCATTGTTATCATTATCTCTACTATCATTATCACTATTATTATCACCATCATTATTATCATGATTATTATCATTATTATTATCATTATTGAAATTATCATTATAATTGTCATTATCATTATCATTATTTGTTGTCATCATTATTATTGTTGTTATTATTTCTATAATTCTAATGCGTAAGGATGTTTAGAGAAGGCAATTGCATTTTCATCTAGTAGTGTGAACTAACCACATGCGACATTCGAGAGTTTACATCAGTGTAGAGTATCTTATCTATTATCTCTTCCATGAGATATAATAACTATTGTGGACATTCTGGGCCGCAGAGATGCTTGTGTTTTCAATTTAGCGACAGAGATCAGTACATGCTAGAGCACAGAGCAATTATTTCACCGAGAAAAAGAAGGTTTTTGACTGTGTCACGAGATGATATAGTTGATACTAATCATAAAGTCCAAGAGAATGTGCTGCAGCCCGTAATGTGGTCAACAGCCACGACCTGAAGGGAATAAATCGTTTTGACCTTGTTCTACCTTAACGGAGGCACGACGTACCATTGAAGGAACGACAGCTACCTGCGTCAAACGACAAAAAATCGACTATGTTGGCAGGAGAAACGAGGAAATGTATACAAAGACGATAGTCTTTGACAGGACTCTGAGGACACGTAGTACTGATTGGAAATTATTGAGAATATTGATTAGACTGGTCAGATTAGAGGGCTGATTAGAAGCAGTTGAAGACGACTGAGGAGAACATGCGGCAGCGACAGAGACGACAGGTGTCTCTGCTTCTGGACAAACGGTCGTCGAGAGTCGTCGATCATCCTCCGTCGTACAGAAATTTACATCTCAAGAATTTTTCAATATTCGGCGACGTAAATAACGATCGCTGATTTACGAAAACGGTCGTAACGTCCAGTTGTACATTACGTTACTGGAACGTTAACAAAGAGGAGATAGAATGAACCAAAAACCTTATTCGAAGTTACTGACAAGTCCTGATGTTAAGATATTGTCTCGAGATTAAAATCGTTTCATCAGAAAGAAAAATGTTACTCGTAGCCCTTGGTAAATGCCTGGAAATATGCAGTGACTGATGGAGGGACACTGGAAATTACCCTTCAATTGTAGGAGCTGTAGGAGAGGCGGACCTCACGGCATCGCGTGCACGTCCAACATCGGGGGAAAAATTTTTGCTAATCCCCTGGTGGGTCGCCACGATCTTTTGTCTTACATTTTGGCAAAAAAAAAAAAGTTTAAATAAAAACCTAAATTTAGTGTTTCCTGAGTAGTGTTGATGAGGACGAGGAAAGTGTTAGTGTGTCAGATGGAGAGACTGGGTTAGTGTGAAAGGGTGATGTTGTGGTGTTGATGGAGTTGTGGTACAAGAGATGTTGTGTTGGTGGAGTCCTTTGGTGGAGGTGTGTTGGTAAAGTGTTGTGTCGGAGGAGCTGTGCTGGAGGAGTATCATGCTGAGTATTGTGTGTTGGTGAGGAGTTTGTGTTGCTTCGTTGAAGTGTGTTTGGCTTGATAGCATGTGTTTGTTGGTATAACGTTTGTATGAATAAAGTTCTTGTGTTTATAAGTTGCTTCCAAAAATGGAATGTTTGCCTTAAAGGTGACTTTGTATTGATGAAGAGTTTGTGTGGGTAGGGGACTTGTCTTGGGGCAACGTTTATGCTAGCAAAGTGTTTGTTTTCCTTGACTCTTCTTCATATCTGTGACTGTGTTGGGGCATGGTTGCCTGTGTTGCAGTGGGCACTGGTGCTGGTGAAGTCCTGCTTCTGAAGACGTGTTTGAGATGGTGGTGTTTCCGCTGGTTGAGTGCTTTTACTGGATGTATTTGCGTTAAGTGGATGTTTGTGTTGATGTGGTGTTTATATCCGTAGAGCTTTAGTTTTGGATGGAAGCTTGAGCTTGTGGGTGTGTTAGTGAGGCAAATTGTTGAGATGTTCTGTTTTGGAATCCTGTTAACGTAATGTCTACGTTGGTGAGATCAGTTTGTGATGTAGCCATTCTTTGAAAGTTCTGTTGGTTAGAACGTTTGTTCTGTAAAGATGTGTTGGTGAAATGGTTTTGGTTCTTGAGCTGGTTACATGATTGTGATGGTGAACTGATTGTGTTGTTGAATAGGTTGTGTCGTTTCAAAGGCTTTGCTGTGGACTTCTTTTGGTGCAGTATTTATGGTAAGCTGTAGATGTGTTGGATGATTCTCTGCGCTGAGCACATAATGTTGTAGCTGACATTACTGTTGTAATGTCAGAAATGATGAAAGATTTTTTATGTTAACGCAGTTATGTTGGTAAAGATTCAGTGATTATGAGGTGCATTTGTTGTTACCCTGGTGATTATACTGGTGAGGTAATTGTGTTAGGAAAATGCTTGTGCTTGTAAGGTGCTTGTGTTATAGAAGTGTCTGTGTTTGCGAAATGCTTGTGACATCAGTTGGTGTAGTAAAGTGTTAGCAAAGAAAGCGAAGTTCTAGTGTTAAGACAAGATAGCAATTTTTATGAAGTGTTGGTGAAGTGTTGTGAATAAGTTTGTGTTGTAACTTGGTGGAGCGTTGCTTGTTATTTTGTACTGGTGAAGTGTTTTGTGTTGCGTGAGGCCATGTGGGACTGGAATGACTATGTTGACGGAGTTCTTCATGTGTTGCTGCGACAACTATTTATGCTGGCCTGTTAGAATTTTGTTTTGTAGTATTGCTTGTGTTGACGAACTGTGTACTTTAGTTGGTGAGGAGTTTGCATTTGGCAGGGGGGGACAAGTGTTGGTGAAGGTCTTGTATATAGGAACGACTAGTGTTGGTTAAGAGCTTGTAGCTCCTTTTTTCCTGGATTTACTGATCTCATTAAATGAGAGTTTTTGTCATAGAAATGCTTGTGTTACATGAGTTTAAGTTGAAGAAGGGTTTATGTTGCTGCGCTGTTATACCGTTGAAGTATTAGTGTTGGTATAATGTTTGTGTTGGATGACTTTTCCCATTTAAGGAGAAATTATTGTGTTCCAAGAATACGTGGGCTTTACATGTGCTGCTTTTGCAAGAACGCTTGTGTTCTAAGAGAGCTTGTGTCCCCAGAATATTTGTGTCACAATAGCGTTTGAGTCCCAAGAATGCATATATTCAGAAAGAACTAGTGTTCCAAGAATGATTATGTTATAAATGTTTATGTGCTCCAGCATTTCTTGTGTTTTGAAAGTGTTAGCTTCCCAGCAGAGCTTTTGTTGTAAGACAATAAATGTTGAGCATACATTTCTAAAATGCTTGTGTTTCAATAGTACTAGCGTTCCAAGAGGGTTTGTGTTCCAAGTGCCCTTGTGTTCCAGTAATCCTTGTATTCAAGAGGGTCTGTGTTCCAGTAGTCCTTGTAATCTAAGAAACATTGTGTTCCAAGAATCCTTGATTTCCTAGAGTGCATGTGTTCCAGTAGAGGTTGTACTCCAAGAAAAATTATGTTTCAGAAGGGCTTGTCTTCCAAGAAACATTATTTTCCAGGACTTCGTGTGTTTCAGGAGAGCTTGAGTTCCAATAATGGTTGTGTTCCAGGAATGCCTACGTTTCAAGAAAACTTGTGTTCCAATTGAATTTGTGTTTCAAAAGCTTCTATATTCCAAGAACGCTTTTTTTTTCTTAATACGATATTTTGTAAGGGAACTTGAACTGATCATGTGTGTTGGAGTGTTGGAGATGGTGATTTGGTTGTGTTGCAGTGCTTGTTATGGAGGAGTAATTGTTAGAATTTTTGTGATGAAGCGATGCTTGCTAGAGCGAATGCTTGTGATGGTGGAAAGCTTAAGTTATCATAGTATTTGTAATAGTTTTGTGTTTGTTGGAGAAGTAAGAAGACCCTTTGTGTCAGAAAATGCTTATATGTTAAAATATTATCTCAGAGTAATAGAGCTTGTGTTGAAATAGTGCTTGCGTTGGAGGAGTAAATGTTGGAGTCTCAGTGTTGCGGAGAAGCTAGTGTTGGAGAAGAGTATTTCTCATGGAGGATCTTGTGTTACAGGGAAGCTTATATTGCACAGAAGACTGTGTTGAGGTAAAGTTAAGAAAGCCAAGCATCCCTCTTGTTGAAAATCAACAGTTCAGAGGACGTTCGGCGCAGAAATCTGAAGCCCGTGTGGTGTTCTCTGACCACAAGACAGAATGATGAAAAGTCCTCCTATATGATATTTACGGATATTCTACAATTTCTCATAAATCTTGAAACATTTGGGTTGTTGGCTGATGGTGTTTGGTCACGACGAAAATATATAAAGAACACAAAATGTGCGATGATGATTGGTTTGGCTGTGGTAACACTAGGGGAGCCTAAGAAGCATGTAAACAAAACGTGAGTTGGGAGAATGAAATGTAAATTTTTTACTATTAAAAGTATCGTCCGGGCAAAATTTATTAGAGTGAAAATATCGCCTTTAGTGTTATGATTGGAAGGGTTGTTATCGCAAATCCAAAACGCCTCATAAGAAATGGGTAGCCACGTAAATCATCCGTCACTGTAATGGAAGGTCGTAATTGGGAAGGTAATTACAGTATCATCTGTTGATCTACGGTATAGCACTGTGCGTAGTAATCGTAGGAATATTGTACCGGTGGTATGGCGTAAGTGTGAAGGTGCTCTGTGCGTATATAGTGCAGTGGTTCAGGTGCTAGAAATTCCAAAGGTGTTATACAAGTGGGTGTTGTAGCTACGGTGATACCAAAAGTCAGAAGATGTTCTACGAGGGCGTATTCCAGCAATAATTTTGGCAAAGTCTGAAGAGGCTCTACAAGCGAGACCTTACAGTGAAAAAAACCCTCGTTTTGTGAATCATTAATGTGCTTTCCTGTGGAGAAGACAGACCCATCATGGCAGTGGCCTAGCTTGGAGAATCCTTCCACAACACAGGACGCACGATAGCTATTATGAATTCAATTCACTGACTGATAACTTAGAGAAAAATCATCGCAGGTCAGAGAGAACGATTTCCTAATATCACGTTATCCTCAGCTATCACATTTCGCTGTCACATTCCCCCATACTTTCAGGCCTGAGTTGCGGTTGAGAAGAGGGAACAAGACGTAGTCAACGCATTGCTATAGGGATAGATCACACTACAGTATGACTTACTGTGTTTTGTAGTCAGTGAAAAACTTAGCTGTGATGTAGCAGATCAGTTTATGGAGATTATTTAGGCTTTTTCTACGATATTCAGCAGTCTGGAGCTGCGAAATGGCTACGGGCTTTTGACAGAGACTATGTGTTGTAGATTTGATGTATGTTGCCTTGTTGTCCTGAGCTGTAATATCATTACCGTAGCGGTTTTACTCTGATGATGGTGCTGTTTAGTGCCCTACATACGCCATATTGCTCTATGTTAGTACTGAATATACGGACCCAACCTGTGTTGCGTACGGGAAGTGTTGTTGGAAATGTCGTAGATTTTGTGGAGGCAATGTATTGCTGGTGTTAAGTGTTGCAAGTATATAATAATGGTGTATATACCACCACTGCTGGGGAAACGTGAGATTGTATTGCGTGCACAGTGTTACTGGAGATGTTGTGGATATAGTGCAGGTGTTGCACAGTTAGCAAAAGTATTATATTTAGTATTTATATTAGTTTTGTACCTCCATAATTCTGGTATTTGTTGCAATGTTTCATAAGTTACAAGAGTTTTACTTAAGGTGTTTGTAGGGTTGTGTAAAAGGACTGCTGAAAAAGTTTGCGTACCGCCCTTACAGTGTAAGCAGATATTTTGTTAGTGTTGCATCATTGAGGTATTGCTGAGCAAATGTGATTTTAGTATTGTGCGTTCATGTTGTCTGGGTGTGTCTCATGTGTGTTTCTTATTCGCTGCGTCGGTAGTGTTCTTATGTGGTCACTATCAATAGTTGTGCTCGTATTTACATATGGAAGTGTTGCCTATAATATACAGTCTTTACTCTTGTGTATTTGTGTTGCAACATGGCAGGCCTGTCGGTGATGTTACTAGTTTTCACATGAAGGTAGTGCTGTGCCAATGTACTGGCGATGTAGGTGTTGCCATTGTAGTGTAGGTGTTGTCAGTAGTGACTGGTGTCTCTGGAGATCCATCTTGTGTTGTATATCAGCAATATTTCTAGAGGCTTTCCTGATACTGCCTTCCAACAGTATTGATAAGTTTGTTGTAGTGTTTCGAGGTATATTGATGAGATTTTGTAGAAGTGTTGACTTAAGTGTATTCTTAGTGTTTCATCATGATCGTGTCCGTAGAGTAAGTGTTTGTAGTGCTAAAAGAAGTGTTCATATTTTTTCATTGTTGAGGTGATGAAATTTTGGCTAGTGTTGCATCGTCTAAATAGTGTTGGAGGTGGTGATAGTGTTGTGTCATCTAAGTATTTGTTGAGGCGCCGGTAGCGGTGCGTCACCGTGGCGATGTTGGAGATTTTCTTAATGAAGTTTTACGTAAGTGTTGATGCAGGTGTTGGGGGTACGGATAGTGTTGTCATATGTGTTGTATCTTCGATTCTGATGATAGTGTTACTTCACCGTAGTGATGACAGATGTGTTGTTAATGAGGTTATAGCAGTTTTGCTGGATGTGTTGTTGACTATATTGGAGGTGTTAGTTTATTGTGATGTTGCTTGAGATATAACTAGAATTTTTTGTGTACGTATAAAGATAGCGCAGGTCTAATTTGTGCTGCATATTTGTAGTGCTTGCACAGATATTCGTGATGCCCTCTCCTAGTGTTGAGGGAGATGTTGGTGAAGTGGTGATTGTGAAAGAGTTTCAACGGATGTATTTTGGGCGGTGAAGATGGTGTTACTAGCACGTCACTGTTGTGTTGGCGGTGTTGCTAGTCTTACATGGTCAAAGGATTGATAGAAGTGTTGTCAGTGCGAGTAATAAGTGTGTTCAATCATCCTAGTGTTCCGGCTGAGTATTGTGTCATCATCATGTTGATGAGGGTGTTTGTGTTGCCTCACCCTTGATCTGATTAGAGTGTTACCATAGCATCACCTTTGTGTTTATAAGAATATTATAACTATCCTTCTTGTGTTGCGTCTTTTCAAATTCAGCGTTGGTACAGGCGATGGTTATGCTTTGTCATTTTCTGTTAAAATGGTTAAACATTGCATCCTCGAAGTGTTGGTGTTTGTGTTGATTTGGTGAATCCAAGAGGAATTGTTCTTAGCCATCGTAGTGTTTTTGGATGTGTTGTGTTGCATTTTGGCAGTATGGGCCAAGGTGTTGTTTGTTGGTAGTGTTACTACCTCACCGTGCTGATAGACATCTTGTGAGTGTGTTGTCTTTGAGTGTAGAAAGCATTAGAGAAGATTCTCATTGTTATGTCTTTGTATTGTTGTCCCAAGGTTTTATAGTATTGTTGCATGAAGTATTATACATATGCCATTAGCGTTGCATCACCATAGTGTTTTGAAAATTTTCATCAGTGTTTTGTTGTTAGCAGTGTAATTTTACTACTGATAGCGTTGTAGTGTTGCTAGTGTTCGGCTAGAATAGCGTTAGCCTTAAAGTGTTGCATTTTACATAGAGATGTTAACTGTGTTACATCCAAGTGTTGAGAGAAGCCTCGACTCAGTGGTGCTGGAAGTATTACTGTCTTGTGTTGCTGGTTTAGACTGTGTTCGTCTAGTGTCTTTCCAATATTTCTGAAGATGATGATAGTGTGGCGTCGTCACATTCTGGGTTATAAGTGTTGCAGGTGATATAGCTGATGTTTCTAGAAGAATTACTTTGCTGATGACAGTGTTGTCATACTGGCATCATAGCAGTGTTGATGCCAATCCTTTTGTAGCATCATCATCTCAGTGTTGTTAGACGTGTTGCTAGTGTTGATGGAGGTGTTACTAGTGTTTGCAGAGACTTTGATAGTATTGATGGAGGTGTTATAAGTGTTGGTGGAGATGCTATTAACGTTGAAGAAGGTGTTACTAGTGTTGGTGGAGATGTTACTGGCGTTGATGGAGGTGTTACTAATTTTGATGGAGATGTTATTAGTTTTACTAATGTTAGTGGAGATGTTACAAATGTTGGTGGAGGTATTTGTACTGTTGGAGAAAATTGTAATTGTTTAAGGAATTAGTGTTGCGTCAGCAATACTGTTGTCTCTGAAGGGGGTGTTGTAATATCTGGAGTGAGTAGTGTTACTTTAAAGGGAGTATTGCAGTTTCTGGTGTGGGTATTGCTGTTCTAGAAGAAGTGTTGCAGTGTCTGGCGTGAGTGTTATACTTCAACAGGAATCCTAAGATTTATTCTGGAAGGGTTGTAGTGTTGTAGTGTTATAGAATATTGTTGTAGAAACAGTGTTGTTTCAGGAGTTGAGTGTTCTTCGTACAGTAGGAGTGTTATAGTTTCTAGTACGAATATCACTCTTCTGGGGAGATTGTTGAAGTGTTGTAGATTGTTGTTTAGGTGGAGTGTTGCAATGTTGTAAGGTATCATTTGGTAAGGCGTTCTGTAGTGTTGTGGAATGTTGTTTAGAACAGTGTTGCATTAGTACTGCTGTAGACTTTCTCTGTGGAGGAAGTGTTGCAGTGTCTAAGTGGAGTATTGCTGTTCTGTAAGAAAAGTTGTAGTGTATCTCTAGTGTTCCTTATGAGTGTTGCAATGTCAGGAGTGGATCTTGCCATTTTAGGGAAGTTCTGCTTTGTATGGGTGTAGTATTGTTAAACTAAAGGGAGAGTTATTGTGTACTGATGGGGGTGTTGTTGTTGTTATAGAGGAAGTGTTGTTGATTTTGGAGGCAGTGTTATTGTGTCTTGGAGTGGGTACTGTTCAGAAGGGTATTGTAGAAGGACTCACGGTCTCTCGTAGCAGCTTCGTCGTTTCCTCGAGGTGCCAGATGTGTGATGAAGTAGGGAAGACGATAGGACTCTCGTAGAACGGACGTGGCGGCCGTGCGACGGTGAGCATCTTGCAGAAATGTAGATGTAGAGTCTGTAGTGCTAGTGTAGACTTCTCATGGTGGGAGAAGGGAGACTCTCTTGTATGGGATGACGTAGATAAACTTTCATCTAGATGCAGAAGGTGACGTAGTGTTGATGTGGAGTTTTCTGACGTTGGATAAGATATCGCTCTGCAGATGTAGAGCCTTCGTACGGAAGGTGCGTAGTGTTCGATAGTTAAAAGCGGCGTACGATACTTAAGCTATTGCCCCGTCCCTCTGTCTGGGATTTTTTCCTGCTTTGGCGACTCTCCCGTGCTTGGGCATAAGGATCGTGGGAGATGGGTATTGCAGTATTGCTGAGGGTTCATAAGGGTTGTTGGTAGTGCTGAAGTATTCTTTTCCGTCGTGGAAGTTCTTTTGATGTTGGAGATGTGCTCCACTCTTACGGTGGGGTTCTTCTGGTGTTGGAGAAATTTTTCTTTCATGTTCTGCAATTTTTCTGTTGCTGGAGAAAAGTTTTCCTCTAATTGGAGAGTTCTGTTGTCGAGGTTTGAGATGCGTTTGTCTATTTTTGAGGGACTGTTCTTCTGTTGTTGGAGAACTGTTCTCTTCATGAAGTGGTATTCTCAAGTTGGTGAAATAAGAATATTCTTCAGTGGTTGGAGTGATTTTATTTTGGTGCTGTAGCAGTGTTCTCCTGATGATGTAGTTATGTTCTCCACTTATTGTAGTGATGTACTGTTGGTGTAGCTCTCTTCTGTTGTTCTCAGTGGTGTCAGGTTGTTGGGAATTACTTTTCTCTTTCTGAAGCAGTTTTCCTTTGCTCTTCGAGTGATATTTTTCTGTTGGTGAGGTCCTATTCCTCTGTTGTCAGAGTTCCAGTCTTCTGTTGGTGGCATATTTCTGTTGGATTATTGCCCTACTGTTGCTAAAGTGATGTCCCTCCGTTGTATTTCTCTCGGTGTTGCAAGTGATCTAATGCAGTGTTGTGCCTCGCCATCGCTACAGGTATGAGTGTTGCCCGGTACAGAGGTACAGGTACTGTCGACCTTGAGGTGAGGTACGCCGTACCTGCCGTGTTTTAGAGGCTACGTTCAGCTCCTTCTGGAGCCAAAACAACCCTCAGATGCACTGAAAGTATTGTGCTGTGTTTCTAGCAGTGTGTGTGTGTGCGTGTGTGTGTGTGTGTGTGCGTTTGTGTGTGTGTGTGTGCGTGCGTGCGTGTGTGTGTGCGTGTGTGTATGTGTGTGTGGGAGGGTTCGGGTATCGTAGCGAGCCTCGTGGCAGCGGTGAGGAGGGAGGGAGAGGAGGAGGAGGGGGAGAGGGGAGGGGGTGGAGATATCGTATTGTTGACGTAAGGGGTCTCTGGTGGTGGTGGCGGAGGTATTGTAGTGTTGCAGTGGTGGCGGGGGGCTGGCTGGCTGGGTGTATCTGGCAGAGCCGAGGCGAGAGCACCGCCCCTCCTCTGGGTCGCTGGCTGGCTGGCTGCCTCAACCAGAAGTCTGGCCATAGTGACGTCACGATGCCCGCGCACCAGGCGGGAGGTGCGCGTGCCGGACACTCACCACCGCCTCTACCACACCACCACATCCTCGGTCACAGCACCCTGCGCTCATTTTCATATTCGATTTGTGCCGCGTGTGTTTAAACTGGTCGCGCGAGCCCATCACTCAGATAGCCGCGGCCAGTCCCCAACGAAGCCTGCAACCGCTCCCACGTGGTGCCCTCCAACACTTCTCCAACACCTCCTCCAACACTCCTCCAACGCGACTCCCCGGCAGTAGAATTCTTCGTCAGTACTCCAGCATCTTCCCCCCGACAGCGTCCTCACCGCGGGGCTCGGACCTCCGGCCGCCCACCAGCACCACCTTCGCTGTTCTTGCGGGTGAGTGACCTGTCTCCCGCATTTTCTCACGCCCGCGAACCAACGCCCACAACCGCCCAAAAATCACAACCCTTTTAAATAAACAGATCCCCTCCTCCCGACCGCCCCCGCTGAGGGGCCGTTCTCTGGCGCTGCGACGCCGAGGAAGTTGAGGTCCGACGTCCAGCCGTTGGCGAAGGGGCGACCTTCCAGGGCGGCCTCCACCCCACAACCCCACCCACCGCCCAGGACGCCCTCCACCCTACTAACTACCAACCCCACCTCCCCTACATCCCCTCCTTTCCTCCCCTCCCCCCCCTCCACCCCTCCACCCCAACTTTTCCGTCGCGACGAACCTGTTGACGGTCCTGGCCCCCGACCCCCGACCCCGTCAACGCCACCTTAACCTTGCTACTGATCGACTGGAAGTGACCAACCGCTCGCTCGACCTCT
>JAUUDW010636554.1:3991-15910 GCA_032361385.1 Panulirus guttatus
AGACGAGTCATTGTGGGTCAGATGTCTTGTCATCGAGAGTCAGATGTAAGGGTCACTGAGGGGTCAGGTGTAAGGGTCACTGAGGGCCAGATGTAGATGGTCGCTGAGGGTCAGGTGTAAGGGTCACTGAGGGCCAGATGTAGATGGTCGCTGAGGGTCAGGTGTAGGGTGTCTAAGAGTCAGAAGTACGGATAACTGAGGGTAAGGTGTAAAGGTCACTGAAGGTCTATTATAAGTTTCCTGGGGTCACATGTAGGTGTCACTGATTACGTGTTGGGGTCACTGAGGGTCATGTCCGAGGGTCACAGGTACAGGTGTAGGGGGTTATTGAGTCAGGTGCGGGGGTCACAAGATCAGGTGTAGGGGTCTATAAAGTTAGGTGCAGTGATCTCGAATATTCAAGTGTAGAGGGTCACGGGTAAGGGGCAGGGGTCAATGAGAGTCAGGTGTAGACGAAATAGAAGGTCAGGTGTAGATCACTGAAGGTCAAGTGTAAGTGGTCATTGAAAGTCAGGTGTATAGGTCACTGAAATCCGGTGAGGGACTCATAGAATCAGGTGTAGGGGTCACTGGTCAGATGTAGGAGTCACTGAGGTAGGACTCACTGAGGGTCAGGTGTAGAGGGTGGCTGAGGTCACTGAGTGGCGTCGGCTGTATGGGAAACAGGATTTATGCGTATGGGATGCGGGTCATGCGTATGGGACACGGATCATGCGTAGGGGACATCGAGGTTTAGGTGTAGAGATTACTTAGGGTCAAGTGCAGTGGGTCATTGAGGTCAGGTGTAAAGGTCACTAAGGATCAGGTGTAGAGGTCAACAAGGCCTTGTGTAAGTGTCACTGAGAGTAAGGTGTAAGGGGTCAATGAGGATTAGGTGCAGAGTTCACTAAGGGTCACGTGTAAGAAAAACTAAAGGTCTGGTGTAAGGGTCACGAAGTGCCAGGTGTAAGGGCCACTGAGGTCAGTTGTTGGGTCACTGAGGGTCAGGTATAGGGGTCAACGAGGAACAAGTGTAGAGGTAATAGGAACAGGTGTAAGGGTCATCGAAGGTCAGGTATAGGGGTCACTTGGGGACTAGGCGTAGAGGTCACCGAGTCATATTTAGTGGTCACTGAGGGCTAGGTATAAGGGTCATTGAGATGTAGGGGTCACCGTGGGTCAGGTTACTAGAGGTTGGTGTAGGGGTCACCGAGACTTAGGTGTGCCACTAAAGCTCAGGTTCAAGGTCACTGAGGGTCAAGTGTAGAGGTTATTATGGGTTAATAAGTGTCACAAGGCTCATCGAGTCTCAGGTGTAAAAGCCACCAAGTTCAAGGGTCACCGAGGGTCAAGAGAAAAGGTCACTGAGGGTCAGGTGTAGGGGTCACTCACGGTCAGTTGTAAAGGTCATTGAGGGTCAGGTGTAAAAGGTCACCAAGGAACAGGTGTAAAAAGTCAATGAGGGTTAGGTGTACGGTCACTGTAGGTTTGGTGTTGGGGTCACAGAGGGTTGGGTGTAAGTGTTACAAAAGGTTAGGTGTAAGGGCCACTGAGGGTCATGTGTAAAGGTGACCGAAGGTTGAGTGTATGGGTCACTGATGGTTATGTGTAAGAGTCACTAAGGGTCAGTGAGGGTTAGGTGAGGAGGTCACCGGAGTCAGGTGTATAGGTCACGTGTAGGGGTCACTGATGGTCATGTATAGTGGTCACTGAGGGTCAAACGTTGAGGTCACTAAGGTCATTTGTAATGGTTACTGTGAGTCAGTTGCAATGGCCTGAAGGATCAGGTGCCGAGGTCATTAAGGATCAGGTGTAAGGGTCACTAAGGGTCAGGTACAGTGGTCGCTGAGGGTCAAGTGCTCACCGAGAGTCAGGTGTAAAGGTCACCAAGGGTCAGAAATGAGCGTCGCTAAGGGTCACTGAAGTTTACGTGCTGAAGTCGCTGGAGGTCAGGTGTAGAGGTCATCAACTGTCAGATGTAAGTTTCAACAAGGGTCAGGTGTAAGGGTCACAGTGCGTCAGGTGTAAACGTTACCAAGAGTCAGGTGTAAAGGCTACAGTGGGTCAGTGTAACTGTCATTAAGGGTTAGGTTATGGATCACTGAGTCAGGTGTAGTGGTCGCCGTGTCAGGTGTAGAGTCACAGAGTCAGGTGTAAATGTCATTAAAAGTTAGGTGTACGGGTCACCGACGGTCAGATGTAGATGTCAATAAGGGTCAGGTGTAAGTGTCACTATGGGCTGGGTGTAAGGGTCACTGAGGGTCAACTGCTGATGTCACGAAAGGTCAGTTGTAAGGGTCACAAAGGGTCAGGTGTAATGGTCCTTGGGTCGGGTGTAAACATCACTAAGAGTCAAGTGTAGTGGTCACTAAGCGTCAGGTGTGTAAGGGTTAAAGATATGGTGTAGGAATCAATAAAGGTCACTCGTTGTCAGGTGTAGGGGTTACCAAGTGTTAGGTATAGGGGGTCACTGAGGGTCACGTGCAGAGAGACACTGAAGGTCAGGTGTAAGGCTCATCAAATATTAAGTAGAGATTACTGAGAGTCAGGTGTAAAGGTCATTGTGGTTCAAAAGTAAGGCTCACGGAGGGTCAGGTGTTTGGGTCGCTGAGATCAGGTGTAGTGCATACTGAGTATAATACAAGGGTCACTGAGGTGTAAAGGTCTCCGAAGATCAGGTGTAAGGGTCACTGAAGGTCAGGTACAGGGGGTCACTGAAGGTCAGATGAAGGGGTCAATTAAGGTCAGATGTAGGGGTCACTGATGATTAATTGTGGGGTCACCGAGAGCCTGGTGTAAGGGTCACTGAAAGTCAGGTGTAGGGAATCACTAATGGCTAATTGTAGAGTGAGGGAGGCTTTCAACGGTTACATGTGAAGGTCATAATGATTGTAGGTAATAGTTACTGAAGACCGTCTAGAGAGGTCGATAAATGACCGGGCAACGTAGGAGCAAAGTACTGAGCTAATCGACTGTTCAGTATTATATATTAAGTAGCATACGTTGAAGACATTCGAGCAGTGATAGTTTTTCTCCATGACTAGTCCTATCCAGACTATAAGGAACATGTGATTTTTCTTTTTTTTAACTTTCAGACGAAAAAATCATGTGTAATGTTATGGAAGGGTTAAAGGCGAGGGGTCGCTTGTGGGTCAGAGTTTGGGGTCGCGTGCGAGGGTCATTACTGGGTCAGGTCAGGAGGTCACTCAGGGTCCAGATGAAGCTCAACCGTAAGCCAAGAGTGGTGGTCACGTATACAGGTCATCTGGGGTCGAGGTGGGGTCACTGAAGGGCCGAAAGGCATCATGTGTTGTCATTCAGGAGTCAGGTGTGAGGCTCACTCATTAGTAATACTCACTCGGTAGTCGTGTGGGGCTCACCCAGTATTCAAGCGTGGTGTAAACGCAGTAGTCAGGTGTGGGGCTCATTCCACAGTCAGATGCGAGATTCATTTGTTAGTCAGGTGTGAGGCTCATTCGGGAGTCAAGTGTGGGGCTTACTCTGTACTCAGGTGTGCGGATCACTCAAGTTAAATCTGAGATTCATTCGGTAGTCAGGTGTGGGATTCACTCAGTAGTCAAGTGTGGTGCTCTCTCAATAATCAGGTATGGAGTTCACTCACTAGTCAGGAGTGGGGGCTCATTACGTAGTCAGGCGTGGGGCTCACTCTGTAATCGTGTCGGGCTTACTCAAGAGTTAGACGTGAGATACATTCAGTAGTCAGGTGTGGGGCTCACTCTATAGTCAGGTGTGGGGCTCACTCAGTAGCCAAGTGTGGGGCTCACTCGGTAGTCAGGTGTGAGTGAGCGTCAGGTCTGGTGTGAGGTCCAGTCACTAGCCTGAAGCACGGCCCCACCACCACCACCACCACGAGACAATCCAGTTAGCGTGGCTGACCGTCCGGGTTTCCGCATCTGGTACGAAGGTCGCGAGCGGCGGCGGCGGCGGCAGCAGCAGCAGCAGCAGCAGCAACGGCGGCGGCGGCGACGGCGTTACTTAGGTTGGCACTGCAGGCTTAATGTCTCGTCTGGCTTCTGTGGGCAGTAGTTGTTATCCTGTCCTGTGGTTATCTTATTACCTGCCTTGTTGCACTGTACCCCTTGGCACTGAACCCCCTGCCACGTGACACTGCATCCCTTGCCACGTGACACTGCATCCCTTGCCTTGTAGCACTGCACCCTCTACCTCATGGCACTGTATCCTTTGCTCAGTATTAATCTTACAACACTGCACACCAACCATTTGACGACTGCGCCGTATGTCTAGTAGCGGTGCCACGTGGCACTGCATCACTTTGATGTGGCACTACACAAACTGTCTTGTGTCACTGAACTGCTTGTTTTCAGGCATTGTGCAAATGCTGCGGTGCTTCTCTACCACTCACGTCACTGTTCTAAGAAGGCCACGCAGCAGCTGATCAAAGCAATTTCACCCAAATCAATAGTGGTCTGTTAAAATTCATCAGAGTTCATATTTCAGTGAACTAGCATTTTAATGGCTGTAAAGTTTCACTCCTTCGGTCCAGGTCTTTTATTTCTGTCTCTCCCACACATGGACAGCTGGCAGACAGTTCACTGCATTTGATCACCACATCTCGCACATAACACGTAACTTTCGCGACTCATTCTTCGTAACGTAATGTTTTCCTGATGTGATCGCTACGCGTTCGCTCTGACCTTTGGGGAAAATCTCGACTCAAGTTCTCGAGAGTAAGTCCTCTCTCATATTGTTTTCACTGGCTATGTAAGCTGTGCCCCATCCAGAGGGCCACTGTCTAGAACTCCTCATCCAGAAAGCTTCTTCTGGAAGTCCCCGTTGAGGGCCTGGTGCAAAGGATCCCCTCCAGAAGGCCCAATCCAGTAGGCCCCGAGCACAGGTAGGCCCGGTCTCCCGCCAGGTACCCACTAGTGATGCACGATTAAACGCTGTTCTATTCGTTACCAGTCAGAAGTATGGAAGCGCTAGCGTTAGGTCATGTACAACTATTCTTTTAGCATTGAAACACTTGCAGCTCTTATTTCTAAAAGACATCTCCTCGCACTACCCTCACTCTATGTGGGTGTGGTTAAGACGTATGTGACTGAAGGCTGTAAGCGAGGGAGGGGAGTAAAGGAGTGTGCTAATGCATGTGTGGCTTGGGGTTATCCAGTTTTATCATACTGTTTTTATATCTCTACGTATAATCTTTTTAATTTATCCTTTTCTTCTTTCTCTCTTTGCGTACAGCTTAGCAATCAAAAAAGTTTAATCCGAGAAAACTGGCAACACTAGATGTTAGATGTGACCCAGAGACACTGTAAGATGGCCTCAGCCTCCCACCGGCTCCTTTTAACCAACTGTTCCATAGTCACAGAAGACTAGCAAAGCAGATGACGTCCATAAAACCAAAACCGCACGAGGAACACCACATCTTTACCATCTCGTCCACCACATTAGGCTATCAAAGCAAGCAGGAGTTGAAGCCTCAGCAATCATTCTAAATGACAGTCTTTAGTGCAATCACATGCATCTCCTCGCTAAAATGAAAGGCTCTCTAGGGAACCTGAAGAAGTTACCTATATATTACCGACCCACAAAACGATACTCTCTGGTAATAAGGGAATATTTACAGTGGAAAATAATCTTGTTAGCTATATTTTGAAGGGGATATGGTAGCGGCGGTGAAGCCTTAGTAGGTAAGGAGCAGTTACTTAGCAACACAATGACGACGCCTTACGGCCCCCGCACCCAACCCTAACCCTCACAACCTTCCACGGCCGCCTTACCCAACATCAACGCAGCCTGGAAAAATAAGATAAAAAATCACAGAGTTCCAGGTACAGGATATACAAACCCTTTCAGCCCGACGGTACGATGATGGTTGGGTGTGACGGCCTAGCCTCTGACCTGAACTTTAAAGGTTCAGGTCAAAGGCTAGGCCGTCATACCCAAGGGCCGTGCCATTGTACTCCAGAGGTTAAGCAGCACTTAGTGGGTTACACCAACGGACCCAACCGGCCAGCCCCACCCAACCCCTCGCCTCCCCTGCTGCGTATAACCTCCCTCACGCTCTCATACTCCAAGTATCAAACTGACTTGACTTGCAAGACAAAGGAATGTGGGACACACAATTCATACACACCTTGCTATTAAAACGTCGATTTAAGCGAGACTAAGAAACAGACACAGTACTACCTGACTGTATAACGTCACACAGTCACTTTTCTCCAGAATCACCTGGAAAGTAGGATACGTTAATCTCCGTGGCAGATCGCTGTGTATCGTTCCAAACCCTTAAAATAACGCTGCGTTTATAAGCAATGGCGTCTTCGCTGTCTTTTCTGTCTAGAGGACGCTTTATGATGGACGACACCGATGAGGAGTGAACAATCGTTCTTTCTGTGTCATTACAGTGTCTATGGAAAGAATGCGTTCCAGTTGAGAAGAGACAACGCCAGTGTCGGAGACCGTAAGCCACCTGAATATTAAGGGTTAAGTCAAATGCCAAACTATCACACCCAGAGCACCGTACCGTCATGCTCAAGGATCGTACCGTCGTGCTCCGGCATCGTACCGTCGTCGTACCCCAGGATCGTACCGCCGCACGAGGCCAAGACAGCCAGGATTACCGTTCACAATCACCTTGGAGCACTTTCCCCGCTGGCAGCTTAGCTTCCTAAAGTCATCATTGCCGGGTACAACAATGAACGCCAACCGCAGCCAGCCTCAGAAAACATCTGATAAATCACACTGCGTGTTGCGACACCATCCAGGCCACTACCAGGGTACATTGATTGAGACTCGGGTTTACCTCCTCCGGGGCACCTCTCAGCCTTCGTCCTACGCCGCGCACAAACAATAACAAGAAAAAAAAATCCCCTTTCACCAGCGGGTTAAGAAATGTGTGGCATGCTCCCAGAGGTGTGGGCGATGGGGTGGTTGCGTGCGCTGTCCGTCGGGGCTCCGTTACGGGGCGACACAAGACAAATAACGACAGTTGTCGTCACCGCGGCCCTACACTCGCACCCACAGTACACCCAAGCACAAAGATCTACAACAGATCGCTCGCCCCGCATCTCTTCGCTCACCTGCAGTCCACAATTTTCCTGCCTGGCGACCGCGTGCGATATCCGTCCCTCTCACCACCAGCGGCGGAACCCCGCCGTTTCTTCTGCTGATTTGTCGTGAGATCAGATAGGAGAGTTCATAGTGTGAGGTTGTTATGGGCAGCACCAGAGGGGCGTGACACTACGGCAGGTCCGCTGGCCCGAACATCAGCCCAGGGGTACAGATGACCCGGGAGGCGAACCTCTGAGAGACTCGCTGTTTCATTATGAACATTTGTCATGGCCACTCCACACCAGCCTCTCCGCACATGGTACGTTATCGGTCGATTGTCGCCTCGCCATAATCATTACCGCCAAAACAACCTCAGAAATGAGATGCTCGCCCTCTAAATTACACCTCCGAGTACTTCCACCTGGCGGGGCGTTACGAGTGGAGCGAAGGAGTTGGGTGGAGCAGGTGGGAGGCTGGGAGGCGCCGCGCCACAACCACCACACTACTCCAGGAAAACCCTCCACCGCTCCCGCTGCCACCAGTAAAAACAAGTTGGATAATTATCAGTGGCGCCGGCAACTGCTCCAACAGCAGGAGCAGCAACAGGACGCCAGCAACAGCAGCAGCAGCAGGTCCCGGGGCGCCACCTGCAGCAAAAACGGCTCCCACAAAGGGCACTGGATGGACCACTTGTCAGGACACGAGGAACTAACCGAGCCGTCGGCTGTCTGTCGCTCCTCACTGCTGTCTGAAGACAGTCCCAGACCAGTGAAGGGACGAGCAACTTAAGTGTCGTTGGGGTTGTGTGGAGGGCGGCGCGGGGGTGTGGGGTGACCCAGGGCTGCCTCCACCCCCCAAGGTAAACACAACTGCGCCGTTGACCTGCTCTAGGGCAGCACCAGCAGGGGCAACTCTCTCCAGCTCGGATAGTCTCCCCTGGATAAAGAGGCGGCGGCGTCCTGGCCCAGTGGCCGGGGTACACCTCGTGAGAGCCGTGTTCCAGGATTTTACCCCACCCAACTGATGTAGGTACCTCAGGTTATCTTGGCTGGATGACTAGGATGTGTTATCTTAACCCGAGTGGCTGGGGTAACTCTGGCCTCCTGAGTGAGTTTCACCGAATCAATCTTATGAAAGTTATCATGACCAGGAGGTTATGATAACTCTGGTCCAGTGGTCATCGTAACCAAATGAAGACGGTGCACAACCTTTTGTGTAGGTGGGTGACAACTGGCGCTCCCGGGATAACTGGCGTCTACCTCGCGTAAGATCACACACCCCAGATGATCACAACCAGTCTATCGGGTGTTTCGAAAGTTCTGATACCATTGTACAAGACAGATGAGAGAGCCGGCCACATGTGCCACGACTGGAGTGGATGACTGTGTGCAAACGAAGTGAACTGTCAGTAGACGGGAGGGTCCGACCCCGTCCCGGCCCCGTACCCCACAGCCAGCACTCATGAGTATACAAAGCCAGACCTCAACCTACTGCTGGACCACGGGCCGACACTTGCCTCCATAATATAAATGATTTCAAGTCGCCAAGGAGCCAATATCAGAGACTTCACTAGTTGCTCACCAGAGGACCAGTCAGTCCCACGAGTCACATCGGCCCATACTGTAATTACCAGACGGAACATGTGCACTTCACCCGCCTGCGTCAGGTTCTGCTCCTTCACTTACACCTTATACAGTGGCAGATCCTGCCCTTCCCGAGGCTCCAGACAAGTCTTACCAGTGGATCAAGAGCGCCTGGCTGGTTGATGTCTACAGGAACTTAATCAAGTTATGGCTCCAGTATACTAGGTCACACACATAAATGGGTTCGAATCCCGAGCGAGACAGTCGGCCCACACCCAACCCAGGTGCTCATCCTCCTCTCGAAACTAGATGATATATTGACACCTGGCTTAGGCCATTGTGTGTGAGCGTATACACACATACGAGTAAATATATGGTACGCGTGGTTACGAGACGTAAAACTATGAGTGTAAACCTTTCTCCCGTAACACACAAACTAATAACATAATCTACATCTTGCGTTAGGCCAAAACCAAACTATGCTTCTCATGTGTGGTCACCGCACCGCACTTACAGAAGCATGAATAAATAATCGACAATGTCCAGAGGATGGCAACAAAGATGGTACCTGAATCAAGAGAGCGAAGTTACAGGGAAAGGTATAGAGGCTTTAGATTTGTCTATTAAGAAAGAGAAAAGAGTAAGAAGTGACATGATCAAGACTAAAGTATTCAAACCAGCCTGATGATCAGTTCTTCGAGGCAGTTGAAATACAGTTCAGTATCTCGCCAGGTGCGCGAAAGGGAGAATAACTTGTGCCTGTCTTTGAGATATTGGAAAATTGCTCCGAACTACAGACCAGTCTCTAGGATGGGTGTGGTCTGCGAGACACCAGAAAAGACTGTCTGAGAAAGAATAGATGATTACTTGCAAGGGAAGAATAACCTAAGTGCGAGACAACAATGGATTTAGCTGAAGAAAGCGATGCGTATACCTCCTTAATTCCTACGAGTGAGCGAGCTTCAGTTTCGACAAAAGAAAATGATGGAAAGATTGTGTGTCTCTGGAGGCTGGTAAAGTAGCTGCATCTTTAGGTAGGAGTTAAAGGGGCAAAGTCCTTCGATGAGCATAAAATAACCTTAGTGGAATGGCACAAAGTATGCATGTCAGAGGAGACTTTTGGAAATGAGTTCAGGTCGTTATTGGGATGCCACATGGCTCGGTCCTGGGACCACTGCTGTTCTAGATCTTTGTAAATGACTTCCCAAAAGGGCTGGACTCACACCTTATTATGTTTGAGGATGATGCCATGATCAAGAGGGAAGTAAATAATGGAGGATTATATCACCTTACAAGGGGACCCATACATATGGTTCATGAAATTCAAACCAAGTGCAATGAGATATAGTACAACGAAAGCAGTACCCTACACAAGTATTATCTGGAAGGCCGTAGCTACAGAAATCTGGGTGTGAAAGGGACTTAGGAGTCGACACTGTGCCTAACCAGTCGCCAGAGCTCCACCTAAGGAGAAATGTAAAGGAGACAAACTATCTGGAAGTAAATATTAGAATGAGGAAATGTTCAGCAAACTATTCAGAGAGTACTCTGGGAGAACTAGAATACGTTTCTCAAGTTTGGCTGCCGTACTTAAAGAAATAACAGAAGGTCCCCGAGTACGACAACAAAGCTGGTACCCGAATTTAAGAAAGCTGGGGGATGGTGAGGGGTTAGAGACCATAAATTTGCCCTCCATGGAAGACAGAAAAGTATGGAGTGAGTTGACCGCAACCTTCAGGTTTCTAAACCAGTTTGATGACGTCAACAAGGAACAGTTCTTCGAAACATGCGCAGACAGAGCAGCCACAGACCATAACAAGAAACTACGCAAAAAAAAGTGTCAAAGAAGATGTAACGAAGTACTTTTATAGTATCAGATCATCGGATGAATGGAATATGTTAAGAGATGAAGTTGTAAATGCGGACAGCATACTGAATGCCTAAAAAGTTGCATGATAGTATAGAAAGTTCAGGAGATGCGGCCACACGAGTACTGAGCTCCCTTCCTGTTCAATACAAATATAAGATTACACAGAACCGTCTAAAGATGTACTGTGAGTACGTAAGTTGATACAGACGCTGACAATACAAAAGTAACTGTTGGTTGTGGTCTTCCTCTTGACACACAAGTCATGACATCCCAGCCACACATACAGTCCTTGTTAACCTCACCTGTCATCAGTCAGTCATCAAACTTGCATCATCCGCCTCACCTCATTCATCTCACTTATCCACCTTACCCGTCATCCATCTACCTCACTATTCATTTACTCTCCCACTAATCAACCAGTCGCTGCCAGTCGTCCACTCAGGGGAAACGAGACAAAAGCCCCAGTCGAGTTCTTTCCATCTGTCGTCTCCAGGACTTTGTAAATCTTCCTGTTCAGCTTCGTCTGGTACTCTGGCTGGCACTGGCAACTGTCACTCTGACGTCCTGTTACACTGCCATAAAGCCCTTGTCTCTAGTAACGTTAATAACAGCGGCTGTCACTATGCAGTGATCCAATAGGAACATGCACCAGCACAGAGGCCAAAGTGTGCCTCACTCTCTCACCCAGAAAGGTTTCGAAGAGCAACTGCTCAAGGGGATTTTCGAAAGGCGTAGGGCAGGTTTAACACAGCTAGTCATCGGCCGGAACGTGCCACCCCCTCCCCGACCATACCTGACCTGGCCGCCTCCTTGTTAACCCCTCGAACACGACGGTGTGTTCTTTTCATATGATGGCCTGACCTTTGGCCTGATCCTGAAGGATGAGCTGTGGTCTGGTCCCTCATGTACCCAAGGATCGTACCGTCATGCTCAAGGGGTTCATTCAAGCGGGTGTGACCACACGTCCGAGGAACACCTGAGAAAGTAGATATTAGAATTCACGAAACCTCAAGACTGTATTCGTCCATAGTGGAGGAGACGAGGACCTGCGTCCTGAGATTAAGCAGCTCGAGCCAGTGTTACCATCAGTCAAGGTGTCACACCTCGAGGTGCGGGGACGTTAATTCTCGTTACGTAACAATGACACCCACAAGCAGCGAGTTATTTTCCCAGTGATTTATGCCTTACCATGTGGGCAACTTTTCTGATAAATGTACACGCAGGGTCTCTTATTTTATAAGATATTCTTTCTTCATTCCACGTGGTGCTTCTATCTTGGCAGCTGGGTTGGAGGAAGGGGGGCAGTGAGTATAAGTGTGACGAGGCAACCTGGGGGGAGGGGGAGGGTGGCACCCCTATAGGTTCCCCTGGGGAGGTGCGGCAGAGCAACGTGGGGAAAGGCGAGGGTGACATCCCAGGGACGGGGGGGGGGCCCTTGGGGCTGGAGGT
>JAUUDW010636555.1:0-11081 GCA_032361385.1 Panulirus guttatus
TTTACAGATTTTTGAGAAAGTGAAAAACATGTCTCTTAAAAAAAGCCAGGTCATAGTTATTGGGAAAGACATGAGAGTTCCAAAGCTTTGACGTGTAGGGAAAGTACACATGACACTAGTTTGAATAACAGCATTTCACACTGCCTCCCTGCAACAATTGGAAATTAGGGTTTAAGCAAGGATAACAACATGCAACACATTAGTGAGCAGTGAGGTGAGTCTTAGGTCAGTTGAGGGGTTGAATGTCCTGGGAGCACTGAGGAATGTGTGGAAAGAGAGGTCACCATTGGGAGAATGAAGATAGGTATGTTTGAAGGATAGTAGTCTTGATGGTGTTGTAATGATGTGAAGCATTGGCTGTAGATGAGAATGTATGGAAGAGAGTGAATGTGTTGGAAATGAAATGTATGAGGACATGTGGCACGAGGAGGGTTAATCGAGTAAGAAATATGCATAGAGAAAGGTGTGGAAATAAAAGAGAGTATGGTTGAGAGAGCTAACGAGGGTGTGCTGAAATGGTTTGGACATATGGAGAAAATGAGTTGAGGAGAGGTTGACAAAGAAGATATGTGTCTGAAATGAAAGGAACAAGGATAAGGGTACACTAATTTGTAGAGGGATGGTGTGAACAAGATTTTGAGTGCTTGGTGCCTGAACATGCAGGAGGTTGAAAAGCATGCACAGGATAGAGTGAATTGGAATGACTTAGAATACGGGTGTCACTGTGCTGTCAATGGACTGAGACAGGGCATCTGAAGCAGCCAGGGGAAACCACAGAAAGGTTTGTGGGGCCTCTGTGTGGAGAGGGGACTGTAGTTTCTGAGTATTACACATGACATCTAGAGAGTGAATGTGAATGAATGAGGCTTTTTCTTTTTTCCTGGTACTACCTTGTTAATGTGGGAAATGACAAAAAAGAATGAAAACAAGATTTTTATGGTATGATTTTTTTCTATAGTAATAAAGTGTAGAGAAATAAGAACTTTGGAGAGTGAATTTGAGTGGAGAGAACCTGGAGGAAGTGGGTTTTTTACATCCAGTACTTGGGAGTAAACATGGCAGTGGATGGGACCATGGAAGCTGAAGTAAGCCATAAGATGGATGAGAGAGCTATGGCCAAATCCCTTTGTACTGCAAACATTCACTTTTGTCCCTTTGCTTTTACTTAGTGGTGTTATACCAATCCTCAGTCACCTACCTTGAGCCATACTTGTATTGAAAAATTTGACTAACTAGTCAATGATATTTTCTCTTCCTTTCTCGAGAAATTCAAACGCAATCCTGTTGACTCTAGCCACTGTACCTCACTTCATATTATGCGGGGCATTCACCACCAATTTTCACCAAACCATTTCCCATGATTGTTGTTTTCCTCTCCTCCATGTTACATGCATCCCACATATGCCACCCTTTCATTTAACACATTCATAAGTCCTCCAAAATACTCACTCCACCTCCTCTTCATTGCTTGTTACCACTTCCCTCTGCTCCTTTCACAGATGCTCCCATGTTTTCTTGTATCTTTACTATTCACCTATCTGTCTGACACCTGTTCCCAACTGGAACTCTCTCACAGGGGGTGGTGACGGCAATAGAGTCTCCATAACTAGCAAGCTCCAGTGCCGCTTCTTAGCCTCTAGTACCTCACCCTTTACAGGCCACTGGCAGAGGGAAACTCTTATCAGTGTTTGCAGAGGCTCTTACATAATGCTTTCTAATGTTTCTACCAAATACTTCTACCTAATCCCCCTGCATAAATGTTCCCATCTACTACTGCTATCTGTTGCTTCTGTTCACCTTCCAAAACATTTTTAATTCTCCCTGAAATGTGCTGATACTCTTACCCCACCTCTCATTTGCCATCTCTTTCAGTCCCTGCATCTTCATATTGATCTCTTCCACATCTAATCACTCACACTACCCTGCAGGTAATGCCCATACATTTCTTCCTCTTTAGTAACTTAACTTTCTCATCCCACAACTCCATACCTTTTCTCTGATGCTCACATTTCACTGTCTGCATGCCAAACACTTCTGTTGCACATGTAAGCACTGCCATCCTAAATACCTCCCATTCCTCACCCACCCCCTAGTTTTGTGAACTCTTGTTTTGCCCTTCTTCACCAAGTCTCGGTCACTTTTACCATTGTCTTTCCACTCTTATCATTCTCTCTTTACTTAAATCCTCTGTAAACTTTCACCCTTGCCTAGTCCTTCAGCACATCTACAGCCATAAGTCTCTAGCACGCTTATCACTTAGGACAATCTTATGATGACAATTTACACCACACACCCACATATACTTCTATATATATCCCTCTTTATAAACCAGGTATACATGTCCAGAAAATTGAATATTATCCTATGTTGCCCTTCTTCTTGCCCTGTGTGGGTCAATCCAGGGCCAATAGCTTCTCCCCATAGCTCATATCTTTACTTCTTGATTAATTTTTTGTTCTTGCTGGAACTTTTCTAGCAACCCACTGTATCCCATCAGCCATGCCAGTGCATATTCATGCATGTGTGTATGTATAAATAAAAGAAATATGGTTCCACTGGTAATTTTTTGATCAAGGAATCTGCATGTCTGTTCCTCACGTACAAGTTTTTGCTCACTTGCTTAGTGAAACTGTTTATCTCAAGACAGTCAAAGCCTGTCTAAATGTGTCCTTTTCTTGGTTTCTTAAACACTGTCTCAAAAGGGTAAAATTCCAAAGAAATATTATTCTCAAGTTTCTATTGAACCTTTGATATTATCATGTGTTAAGTAATATAAAATCATATCTGAAGCAACTGTAAAGTGAGTGCAGGATTTTTTTTTTTATTTTTAAATCATCTCACAGCTGTAGATACAATTTTAGAGAAGCAGTGGTAATAATAGTAAAATACTGAGACTATTTATTTTCATTTCAATCTTAATACCATACAATGATGAACCATTATCGATAGGAATCTACATACAAAATAAATATATGCTGTCTAGAGTCTATGTCAAATATATATGACTAGAGTTCATGGACTGTCTGCTCTTTTCATTCATTTCTATTTTTTCTCTCACAAAGCTAGTTAATGAATCAACAAATCAATTATCTATATAAAAACAAATATACAATGCAGAGTAGCAGTCAAGATAAAATGCATATCTATAAAATTGAAATATACTTTCCTAAGAAATACATAAATCATACACATTTCACTAACAATACTGTACTCTATGTTATATTAACTTCTATATGCAAAATTAGCACATCAAAATTCAAAAATATATGTATTTCCTGAAGGTAACATTATACTTCAGAAATATATAATAAAACTGAAAGGTTCCAGAATATTGTTGTAAACCAACTACAAATAACAAATGAGTCTTGAATCATCATATATGAAAATTCACCACCACAACATTTAAAAATTTTAATGCTGATGGTTAGAAAATTCTGTAACCACACAGTACAATGGATTATACAACAATAACTCTTTCAAGTCTTCTTTTAGATGCAAGTCATCTTTTAAATACAATGGTGTTAACATTAAAGAAACAATAGAGCAACAATAATTAGAAGACCTATACTTAACAAGGGTATGTCTTACATTTAAAATGGTAAGGGGTAATGTGATGTATTCTCAAAGCATATGGTAAATGCCTTTGCATTTACAGTATAAAATTCACAAGTAATCTAGATTATCTTATCCTTTCATACTCAAATATACATACAAAAACACCAAAAATTATTGTTAGAGTAATAGTACAGGGTGAGCCAAAAGTCACTTTGCTCATATACTATAAACAATAAAACCACCACATTCTTAGATTTATTGTTACAACAAATGGCTTACATGACCTTTGACACAATGTCACTTTTGAGTTTCTTTGATTGCAAACATGTCCAGATGCTAACAGGTGTAAATGTGAAAATGGTTTTGTCGTTTGAGGCACGAGTGTTTTGATGAAACAAATGTTATGTAGTGCAGATCGTTATACAGACAAAGTGCAAAAGAATTTTGCTGATAAGTATCCCAATACTCCCATACCACAGTGCAATGCAGTGTGACGGTTAAATGCCAAGTTTTGTGGAACTAGATCAGTTGTGTACATGCTGAGATCTTGCAGGCCAGCAGTAGTAACGGAGGAGAACATATTGCATACTGCAAAACCTGAAAAAGTCCATTCACATATTGACACAGCAGATGGGAGTCTCGTATAGCAACACGTATAGAATGCTGAAAAAGCAGTTGCACCTGCATCCCTACAAGAAATACTCATTGTCTATGGCAGGAGCACAGTGACTGTTGGCTCACCTTGTATAACAGTTGCTGCCTTACTGCAATAAGATTCAGATGGATGTAAAATAACAAAAGACTGAATACTTAATTACTGTATACATTTGATAGGGATTTCCATGGAATGTGGTAATGATTTAAAAAAATGTTAACGTGTGAAGTCCAGCTGGATGACCACACAGGGATTATAAGAGTTTCCAGATTTGGATAGTACTTTACCAAGGATTGTGTATCTGAAGATGAAATGCCAACTGTCAATGCCATAGGCAAGAAAATGAAAAAAAACATGAGCCATCAGATATGAAAAACACAGAGCGGTGCAATCCTTATTGCTTTGCTCATGAAATAAGGGGCAATATTAGTAAAATGGAGAGGAAAGTGTAAGCAACTGAATGGTATTTTTTTAAGTAAAAGTGTATAAACCAGGGCAGTGGAAGGAAGGAGAAAATGTAGTTTTGGAAGGGTAGAAAAGTATCCAGAGGAGGAAGAGCTCTATGAGCAATGAGAGAGCATTTGCTTGGTGGAGGGGTTAAATCACTACTTTACAACCAAAATAAGGTGTACCCATAAGAATTCACACACTTCAGCCATCACATATATACAAAGCCAGCGGATACTCATTCACAAGCACTCAAAAACCAACCATACAACCACGCACCAAGGTCTCTAACACGATTTAGAGATAAAATTATGTTAAGTGACCAGCCACCTTTATTCATTCACAAACGATTGGTGTATGGGCCTCTGGCCTGTTACAATTAGGAATCAAAAAATGGTTTTCAAAAGGGAAAGTACATATATCCTTAGAGGGCTCCTCTGGATAAAGAAGTGATTTTTTACTTGTCAAGATCTAATGAAAAAGCTGTATGAGCATCTGAAAGCATATCCACATAGAGTAGGGAATTAAAGAAAAACTTGAGAAAGAATCTACCCTAAAGGAAAAGTAGGCCCTTGTTCTAGACCTCCCCCCTCTCTAAAGACAATACTTAAGCACTAAATATAGGGCAACCACATCTAACCAGGGCCAAAGATACCTTTTTCAAAAATCAAATGAGAGTTTCCTTAAGGAAGCCAGGATAGAACCCATTATCCTTAAATCATAGACTAGAATGCAGCCCTGATATTAAATGGAGGATCAGCTTCTTGATCTCACCAGAAATGTTCCTTGCTAATGAAAAATTCAAAGAAGCTTGGATGAAGAAACAAATATACTCCTTACTAATTTTTGTGGAGGTTAGGGAAATGTTCAACCTTCTAACTTTACAAGTTGACGTCCCATACTTGCATGAATTTTTTCTTCTTGTGAGAATTGTTTTTCCTCTTGCAGAATGGGAAATTAACAATACAGAAGTATACTTTGCTTTGTAAGTTGATGGACAAGCTGCTGCACCACCAGTATTATATACAATAGTGGATATTGTTGCCACTATGTACGTTTTATCATTATAAGTGGTATAATCCAAGGATACTCAAATTAAAGATGTATGTATATTTTATATACATCAGGAAAAATACATAATTTTGTCAGTGATGGCAATATCTATACAAACTCCCTAATACCTCCCTCTCTCATTCCCATTAGGTACCTTAGCAGGAAATGTTCTATGAAGGCATTCAGCACCCATTTGCAGCACCTCTAACCCTAACCAGACCTTTGTCATGAAATTTTAGCAGGAAATGTCATTCCATATATATAAGGGTAGAGATGTTGCCCAAAACATATATGTATACAGGTGGACCAGTTAAGAGCACTGGCTGGCCATAATGGGGGATGATTTGAACTGGGACATTACTTTGGATCATATTGAAACAGGTTTATCCTCGTATTCAACCATATGATTTTTAACGAAACTTTGGGTATGATTAATCTTCAACCACAGAAGATGATCTTCAAACTTTGGTACATTTTAAGCCTTGACGTTGCATTAATTTTACTAAACCTTCCTTCTAATGAAAATTTTATGTAGAGGGGTTGTTATAAAAAGCTACCGGAGTCAAAAGGCCCATGAGATAACATAGTAAAAAATCCAGAACTTTCAACAACTCTCAATTAGACTGAAGTGAAGCTACACATTTCCTTCATTAGACTGAGGTGAAGCTACACATTTCCTTTGAAAAAGGATCTCAAAAAGCTACTCCACACATGGCTAGAGATATCACGGACAAATCCTACAGCCAAATGCTCCTGCAAAGCACTCTTATAAGATTCTAGTTTTACAATGTCTTTATTCCAGTCTTGAAAAAGACAAGGAAAACATTAAACATAATGATAGTTATAACAATGTTCAGAATCTTTCGGAAAAGCCTGAAAAGTTATAAAACCAACTGACATTCTTTCTGAACAGAAGGGTAAACGTTATGTAAAATACCTGTTAAGTATTTTCAAACTTTCTTCCAAACATCTCTGAAGATTTTCATATATGTAGTTTCCACAACCCAATATTTGATACTAAATCCCTTTTAAGTTGGGATGATTCTGTGTCAAACTACTTTCATCCCAAAGGAAAATAATACATCTGTAGTTGTCTCTAGCATCAGAGTTACTTTACCAACAGTTGAGTTATTCGTATTACTAACTCTAGAAAACCAAATTGATAATCGTCTTAAGGACGTGTTTCAGACAAAATATATGTATCTGAGTCCAAGCTCTCCAATCTGTGTCACTAACCCTTACTGCCTTTGAATAAAAAATTGGATAAATATAAGTTGGTAACGGTGTTATCTTCTATCACAAAGGGGTATACTTTGGAATTTGTGCTTAATGATAAGATCCACTAGAAAGAAGCTTTTCATTGTCATCCTGGATGACTGCTTGAAGAAACTTTTTTGGGGGCTCTTAAGGTAATGGTACATTTTATCTCTAAAAGGGAAAGAGAATGGCATGAGCCATTGATCATGAAGCACTGTACACCTGTGGTGGTGTCTACCATAAACTGAAGCCCTCATTTTCAAACTGTTACAAAAGAGGGGCAGTCTCGAAACCAAAAATATTTTCTTGTTGATATGCCAAGAACTATGAAGTAATGTTTATACTCCTGCTTCTGTATGGCCCTGTTAAGAATGGTTGCCCCATTCAAATTCAAAACAATCATCGGGTCCTCAGGAGCTCTCAAAATCATGGGTTTGGTAGATTTTCCCTGTTGGATCACCAGTTCTGAACTTCGCAAATTCCTTGTATAGTGTTTCTTTAAAACATCTCTGTAACAAAGAACTTCTTCACCAATAATGCCACTCTTATGGTTTCAAACTTCACTTAGTCATAGCACACTCCTGAAAAACTGAATTTTTCCAGCAGCCTTTCTACTTGGTGAAGAAACTAGTCTAAGAAGCAGCACTGGAGTTCACCAGTTATGGGGAGACTTTTGCCATGGCCACTCCCTTGAAGGAATTCCCAAAGGAAATGGATGTCAGAGATAAAGATAGATACATTTCCCTTAAGATTCAAGACTATACTGTCTTAGCTTAGGAAAAGTACTATATCTTCTGAAATGGCCAATCATAAGTAAACAATTCTACATTACTTTTTTATGTGATTAGGTGCAACAAAACTTTAAGAAACATCTTTTTTTTTATTGAGATAAGCATCTTTAATTTAGAAGAAATACGCTATTTCGCTAGGTGATGGGCATGAGATGAGGCATTGTGCACAACAGACATGGCTAGTCCCATGGAAATGTGCACAACCTCTCACCATGGTCACTAGTGGGTAACAGGCCTGCAAGCAGCTCCAGTCCCTCATCCTTTGCGTTGGCTGTTATCTACAGCCAGCCAACACAGCTTAAACTGAATGTAGAATTCAAGTCATGATGGGAAATTGCATGCATATATTGATGCTAATAGCACACTGTTACATAAGCATAGACTTAAGCCAATAGCACCAAAAGGTTAAAAGCCCTCTGGATCACATCAGCAGGATAGAAGGCTGAAGACTGCAAAAGTTTTAATAATTCTACCTTCCTAGTCCATACAGAACTATAATGAGCAACTGAGCTAGCTGCTACCTCACCTCCTTGCTATGACTTCATAGACCTGGGCTGGTTGCTGTATGGATAAGTCCCTGTGAAAATCTACTGGCCACATATATTTCAAGATGGCTGTAGGGAGTAAATCTTTATAGACACAACATATTTCACAGGTAAAAGGGTGTCTAACCCCTTACTACTCTCTCAGATGCACATCAGATTCTGTCAGTAGGTGGGAAAGTTGGTATAAGAAGTTCTTTATATTGTAAATAATGTATTAAGGCCACAAAGATATACAGATACTGTCAAAAAGAATGTTTCTGACTGACGCTGGTGCAGCTAAATGTGGAAGATGTTTTGGAGTAAGGAGGACGGATTGACTGAGAGAGTTGTGTGTGTCTTGATAGAGAAATCAAAAGGAATGTTCTATACTTGTGTTGTCAGAAGGTGAGCCCCCGTGAGCCAACCAAATGTAAACGTGGAAAGGGCACTGATGATGAAAAAGGTAGATATAATACAGAGTATTCTTAATTAATTTCTTTTTTCTATATTTTTCCTGTACTTGAGGGATAAGAGGAACAATTCTCTCAAGTCACTTATGACTACTATTTGATGCAAAGCTTCTACATTAAGCCATAGTTCTTCATACAAAAAAAGTTTCCTTTGATAGACTAAGTTTGTTTACAAAAGAACAATTTATTCCCAAATTTTTGAAACTTTTAACTGTAAAACTGTGGAAAGCTGAAAATTAGCACTCTTTATTTTAAAGGCTCCAAATATATATATATAATGCGGGAAATGGCGAATATGTATGAAAAAATATATATATGAATGTATTGTGCATATATATGCATGTATGTATATATGTGTGTGTGGGAGTGAATGGATCTTTCTTTGTCTGTTTCCTGGCAATACCTTGCTAATGCAGGAAACAGCAATCAAGTATAATAATAATAATATATTTACATTATTTATTTACTTTTTATACTTGATCGCTGTTTCCCGCGTTAGCGAGGTAGCGCCAGGAAATGGACGACAAAAGGTTGCACTCGCTGACATGCACACATAAACACACACATACATACAGAGAATGAGTGTATGTGGATGTGGCCTCTCTTCATGTTTCCTGGCACTGCCTCACTAATGCTGGGGCTGGCAATGCTGTTTCCTGTGTAGTGGGGTGGCGATGGGAATGGATGAGGGCGAGCAAGTATGAATATGTACTCGTGTGTATATATATGTATGTATATACATGTATATGTATGAATATGTACATGCATGTGTGTGTATGTGCATATGTGTGTATAAGAGTGGATGGGTCTTCGTCTTTTTCCTGGTGCTACCTCGCTAATGTGGGAAACAGTGATCAAGTATTATAAAATAATATAAATGTATATACATGGAATTAAGACTGTCATAAAGGTTAGTAGATATCTAAAACATAAATTTCATAATATCAGTAATAATGCAAACAGTGCTATCCCTGGGCTGACACTAACATAATTCCAGTATTTCATTTTATCCTGCTTGGAAGTGCAATCTCCAAATCTAGATTTCTGGGTTTTTGGGAGTAATCTCACTGACTGGAGTGAGGCCTATGGTGGAGTCATTTGATCTGAAAACCTCACTACATTTCTAACTCTCTTACTGCTCTTTTTGGGGAAAATGAATATGACTGTTTGTATTTGTAGTACTCCTTTTACATGCACTGTGAACCCTTTAAAGACCCAGCTACAATCCTTTTATCACTTTTCTTGTACATCAGGATACACCTACACTATTTCTATAGGTTAGACAAGCCAAAAACAAACACTGCAATTGTTACAAAAATACTGTTTGTTCAGTGGCAAATATATAAACCCTCATGCACTTTTTTGGTTTGCTGTTCACTCTTGAACAGGTTAACTATGTGAAGAAACAAATCTTACCGGTTTTAAAGATTTTTCAAACAACTTCGTGCTGATTTTGTTAAGAAACATTAAATAGTCTAGACAGCACTGGAAAATATATAAACAAAACATCAAGAGAAGAGAACTAAACAGTGTATTTACTTATAAGTAAACCTTTGAAACATTTGGATATTTCATATGAAGTAAGGGGAATGATTGCAGAGTGCAAGACACTAAGTTTCATCAAAAGAATAAATCTAATGTATACAGTGAATAATTACCTAGGAGCATGTAAGCAAATTAACACACTGATGACAGATATGAAACACTTTAGAACTAACCAGAAAACTGGGTCATAGTGCATACAAACTGAGAAGTAGAGTTTGATCCATCTCCACCTTGTAGTCATCATATGGTCCTAGTAAATAAGGTCAGTTTTGAACATGAAAGAATTCTAACACTGGCTCAGTTGAAAGCAAGATCACTAAATTCACTAGTTAAGATTTTCATTAATAAAAGCCACTACTTGGCACAAACAAGACACATTGGGTAAAAGTCATATACTATTTATGTTTGTCAATTTTCATCAATATAGAATTATTGTAACATGTTTATCACTGGAATAGCAAGGACCCATGGTGAGGAATGATGTAAACATGGTTAACAGTTTATTCATATATTCAGTCAGTGTGGCATTATTAGCAAAGTGCTGGTAAGAGTTATGTAAATCACAACACTGCATGCACAGAGTCTCTAGTTGAGGTGTATAAATGTGAATTTACAACTTTAATTCATGTAATCATGTATAAGAATCAAATACTTAGCTCATAGTTTACATAAATTATACAACTATAATTTCTATTGGTATGTAAGAGTCTGCATCTTGTCTGTACTATATGAAGCTCCCACTGATACATGAGATATGTTTGATTTTTCAAACATTTAAGTAACA
>JAUUDW010636576.1:0-11081 GCA_032361385.1 Panulirus guttatus
ACAAGATAGTGATCAGACATCCCACCAGCTGCTCCTTCAGTAGATGTACATCCAAAAGTCTCTCTTCTACACGCCTATCAATTAATATGTAACCCAGTACCTCTTTTTAAACCAGGTATTCCCAATCACCAGTCCTGTTTCAGCAAACATCTCCACGAGCTGTATGCCAATTCCATTCATAATACTGAATACCCTATGCCCTCCGGTCTCGTACATCTAAACTGCTGACACACTCACTCAGCTGCTCCCAAAACACTTGCCTCTCATGATCTTTCTTCCCATGGCCAGACGCATAAGCACCAGTGATCACCCATCTCTCGCCATCCACTTTCAGCTTTACCTACATCATTCTAGAATTCACTTCCACAAAGTCTTTCACACACATTTCACACACACTTCCACAACTCCTGCTTCAGGGAGAGTAGCTATATGAGGCAAGGTTACCAGGTAGCACTGACTGCTTTGACCACTTACTTACGAGTACGTACGACTTTATTTTAACCAGAAAGTAGGACTAGCAATTAGCGCTCACCGTTGGAACCAAAAAAATGACATTCGACAGCCACTGAAGTGCTGGTTCACTGCAAAGCTATCGCTAAGCCTCCCGATACCCAGGTGGGTAATTGCCGGTGATATACTTCTCTGCTGAGAGAGAGAGAGAGAGAGAGAGAGAGAGAGAGAGAGAGAGAAAGAGAGAGAGAGAGAGAGAGAGAGTTCTTGCATCTTGGATCCTCTAGGCATTTCCTCTCTCCCAGTGGGCTATTCAATTTGATCTTATCTGATACAGAGGTGAAGGAAATGCCTCGCCGTGATTGGCTCGACCAAGTGGCACTGAGGTGCAGGAAATGTCTCCGACCCCGTGATTTGTTCGACGAAGCAGCACAGAGGTAAAGGAAATGTCTCCGATCCTGTGACTGGCTGGACCAAGTGACGCGGAGATGAAGGAAGCGTGAGCAACTCTGTGATTGGCTGGATGAAGCAGAAACTCGCCTCAGTACCCAGCTTGCCTCCGAAATTGCATTCTGTGTTTTTCTCATGTCTTGCTGCAGCACCTTCATTCCTTCCCGGAGCCAGCATTCCCGGGTATCACTTACAGGGACCCAGCATCTCCAAGCAACACACGCTAGGAGCCGGCACTTCCCAGCAACACACGCTGGGAGTCAGTATCTCCCAGCAACACACGGAGAGAGCCAGCATTTCCCAGCAACACACTGTGGGAGTAAGCATCTCCCAGCAACATATGGAGAGAGCCAGCATTTCCTAGCATCACACGCTAAGAGCCAGCATCTCCAAGCACACCACTGTGAGAGTAAGCATCTCCCAGCAGCACAAGCTGGGAGCCAGCATCTCCCAGCAATACGGGCAGAGATCCAGCATCTCCCAGTAACTTAGGCAGGGAGCCAGCATCTCCCAGCAATACCCACTGCAAGGCAGCATCTCTCAGCAACACCGGCTGGAGGGCAGCATCTCTCAGCAACACACGTTGGGAGCTAACATCTCCCAGCAACGCATGCTGGAAGCCTGCACCTATGACCTATGACAAGGCTACCAGCGAAATAACTTTCTAATATTAACTGCATTTCTATTCTGGACACACGATGTTTGGATAGAGCAGCAAGAAGTCTCTCTCTCTCTCTCTCTCTCTCTCTCTCTCTCGCTCTCTCTCGCGCTCTCCCGCCCCCCCCCCACCACCAACATCTGGCAGGGTAAAGACTGGAATAATACCAACCAAGCGTTGTTAAAGTAGAAGTTTATAAGTTAACATTTAAGAATGAAAATCCATACTACTGAGTACTATCCACACCAATCTATGCTGATTTTCTTGTGATGATCATACGGGGGTTGAGAGGACCGGCCTTTTCAAACTTGGAATTAAAATAAGCGTAAAAGTTGTATGTCTGTCTCTTTATTTTCATTCAGTCAAAATTAGACTTAATGAGATTTTTCTTCAACTGAACAACTGGATTTTGAAACTGTCACTAGTTTTACATTGCGAACGTTCAGTAATTCTACTTGGAAAATAAGTTTTTCCTAAGTCATCATTTTCCTTTAAATTTCATTACATTTGTTCTAGTAACTGTATTCATTCGTGTTTCAAATAGTCTTCATAATCTTCGTTGTCAAAATTTATTCAGAATTTACAGATTTTTCTTCAAGTTCTCGCCAAGTCGACGCTTCCTAAGGGGAAAGAGATTTAAGATTTGTACGTTTTCAGAGCAAGAACTAGTCTTGTAGCCCATTTTTGTACTTGTTCAAGTTTCCTTAGACCTTCACGTAGTTTGGAGCAGCGCCAGTGTAGGCCAAGGCACTTAGGGCACGTGCCCGAGGCTTTATTCTCTTGGTTCTCCGCCCGCTGATGGCATTAATTCAGACTTTGTTTCAGATATTCAATGATAAACCTGTAATATGCCAAATATTCTTAAAACGTCTGCAGTTCAACTGAATCTTCATTTAAAAGATGACAGACTTTCTTTAATACAATTTACACCATCTTCTCTTTTTTTAGCGTAGATTTTAACGAGTTAATCTCAGGATTCACAAATCCCAGTTTGGCAGTGCCTGGGAATGTGATGAGCCTAAATGATTTAGGCCTGATAAGTACATATGCTTTGTAATATTTTCCCCTGTTTTTGAACTCAAATATATTCTGCTGCTCAATAAAATTTTGCAACTTTTAGGCAATTTTCTCATTCAGTCAGTCATTTTTGTGATGTTGGGAGAGTGGAGGCAAAATATGTAGAAACATAATCATTACTGGATATGAATTATGAATGCGGATGTCACATAACATTATACGCAGAGTTTTAGCGTTATTCAAACACTATATACGTTTTATAGCGTCAATTAAACTTTATATATATACGTATGTATGTATACACTTTTTATTAATCGTGCTGCATAAACGAATCCATAGCACTATAAAATCTATATATGCTGCTATTTAATGCCCTGTTAAAAAGTATATGAAAATGAATATACTTTCATATATAGTCAATTAAAAAACTATATTTAGTAAAAGCAAAGCAACAGTGCATTCAATAAACATTTACCCGTTTTCTACACAATTTCATGACGTGTTTTGGTCCGTTTTCTTCGCTGCTCCATTAGCTCAACCGGTTATAATCACTGTCCAGCCAATTCAACCTGCTCTACAAGCGGTACCCTTTGCTTTGCATATCTAATCACTTGTCCAGAAAAAAAAATTATTTTAGCTCCATGAGCACAACGGCACGATCCTTCAGCACGACTGGATCTTTAAAGACCTTGCCTATGACCTGACCCTGAATACCCAAGGTTCGTGCTCAAAGGTCGTACAGTCGTGCCCAAGAGATTAACACCCGACCCTGCAATATCCACTGCCCTGCCAATTCCACCCACCAACTTCACTATTTCATTAATCTAACTAACTTTCTGCAATTCAACCAACTGTGTTCGATGATTTACCAATTTCAACCCCATTAGTGCTATCACTTTAACATATTAACTTACCATATCTAAGATTTCACTAACCTAACCTGATAAATCCACTTTCATGCCAGTTTAACACGCTCTGTGACCTGAATCACCAAATCAGCATCAAAAAATCCGCCTGTCAAGCAATCCAACCAGCCATATCAATCAATTCACCATTTCAACCACATCAAATCACTTAATTGCCAGTCTCACCCGCCAAATTGTCTCCATCACCATTCAGCCATGCAACTCCACCCATCTAACAGCTCTACCATGCTGTTACGAGGTAATCACTGATGAAACCATTCGAATTCAACGAAATTTAACAGACCTTTCATGCTGTATCAATTACATCACCAATTTTACACAAATCCACGTATTTAACAAATCTACCATACTGCACCAGTTCAACCATACGAATCTACCCATTTAACAAGTCTAGTACGCTGTTATGAGCTCCTTCGCCAATTTAACCTTTTACATCCACTGATTTGCCAATTTGGCCCAGTATCTCCCCTGTTTTATCAGTTCACTACACTAATCCCCCTTTTGCTATCTGCCAGTACACAAATTATTCGCTAAACTTTATTCAAAGGTAACATGCAAGCCTTCACGCTCTAATTACTTTAACACGCTAACTCACTAAGGTTTTATCCACTCTAAAAGCGAATTAGTTCCATGGAAACACACTTTTATGCCACCATAACAGCGCTCGACGTTTTCTAATGGAAATATTAAATATTTGGCGGGACCCCCGCTTTCGTTCCTCCCTTTTTCTGTTTCATACCTTTATTCATTCCACTAACAATATCACTGCTCTTATTCTTATGACTCATATTCATCATCGCTGGTTACTACTATCATATATCACTACTGCTATTTACAAACTTTATAAATTCTGTAAGAGAAAAAAAATCACTTTTTTTTCTCCATCTTAAGTAACCCTTTTTTTTTATCGATCTATATCCATTCTCTATCTATCGATCCCTATCTGTCTATCTAGTGACAGACAATCATATGCGGCTGCTACAGGAGAGGAGGGTTGCATGCAACTGCTGTACTCCCGCCTCAACCCAGCAGTGCACGTAGGCTCAACAATTCCCATTATCGCAGCGTGTAAGCCCCTGGCGTAACAATAACATAGCACCAACCAACCCTCCCTGCAACCCACGTCAACTCCATAAAGCCAGCCCACCCCGTAAACTTTATAAGTTAAGCTTACCTCGTAAACTCCCTATTTAAAGTTATAATTGCTGCCTGCCGCCCATCATGTTTTGTACGGGTTTAAACACAAACATCGTATCTGAGCCCCCCTCTCCCCAAACAAACACACACACACACAACCAGGCAGGAATAAGGGGAAAACTTCCATCGATCGACAGATGATCCGTGAGTGGAAGGGAACAGAGGACGCATGTTAAAAGAAGCCTTCTCTAAATGGATTGAGGTAAACAGCGAAATGCCACAGGATTCTGTCCAGGAATCGTTGCTCTTCTTGATCTATACTCCTGCCTACATGTCTACAAATGATGCAAAGGTCATGATAGACGTGAAAGCGAGGACTGCACCAGCTTACAAGGGGACCTAGAGAGACCACAAAGTTGCTCTGATACACGGTTGATAAAAGTCAACCCGCGCAAACGTAAAGTATAATATGAAAGAAAGCATCAATATGATTATCATCTAGCAGGAAATAAGCCTTAGGATTATGTATGTGAGAAGGAATTGGGAGTCGACATCATTCCTAACCTGTCAACAAAATCCCACATCAGGAGTATAGTTAAGGAGAAAAAACTGTCTGCTGGCAAATATTAGAAGAGTTTTTCAGATGTAAAGATACGAAAATATCTAGCAAGCTACTCATATCCTAAACAAGGCCTAAAGTAAAATATGCTTCACAAAGGTTGACAGAGAAGGTCCAGCGGAGGGCAACAAAGATGGTACCAGAACTAAGAACTGAGTTACAGGGAAAAGCCAGAAGCTTTATAATTGTCCTCAATGGAAGAGATGAGTGATGGGTGACCTGATCACAACCTTTAAGGTTTTTAAAACTGGTTGATGACGCAGACAGTGAAAAGTTCTTCGAGAGATGTAGGGCAAAAGCAACTGTAGGACAAACACGATATTAAATAAGAAATTTGCTTAAAAGATGTACAGAATACGATAAGCGAGGACAAGGTTACTGCATAATGCATAAGAAAATTTAAGAAGTTGTATGATCGTTGAGAATGTTCAAGAGATGGAGCCCTCCGGTTGTAAAACTCTCTCTCCGACAGTTCAAACAGGTAATTACACACACACACACACACACACAAACTGAACTACATACCTGTCTCCGTGACGAGTTTGATCTGTAAGGCACTGGAAAACATGAGCAGAACACAAATGTATGATTTCTTGTACAGGAAAAACTAAATATGTGAGATATAGCATTCTTAGCTTTCTGCTAGAGAGTGAGCTCCGTTTCTTGCAGAGGAGAAACTAATTATGTGACATATAGTACTCATAGCTTTCTACGAGAGAGTGAGCTCCGTTTTTAGAGTGCTGAGTGGATTTTCTGTATCTCAACTGCCTAAAGCATTTGACATAACCATATAGGAGGCTGGAAAAGATGATGATCTCCGAGCAGGAATAAAATGGAGGCTCCATGTATGAATAGGTTAATTCAGTGCAAGTGAACAAAAAGAGGGAAGGCACTAGTGAAGTGCCGCAGGGTTTTGTTCTGGGACCATTACTCTTCCTGATCTATTTGCGTGACTTGCCAGAAGGATTGGAATCCTTACCAGAATACGTCTACGAATAATGCCAAGATAAGGAGGAAAATGAAAAAGGAGGACTGCTTCAACTTACAAGATCACCTAGACAAACTCTAAAGTCGATCTAATACACGGTTGATGACACTCAACCACAGTAAAAGTAACGTAATGAGGACAGGTCGTAGCGAGGGAAGGCCATAATATGAGTACACTCTACCTGGATTTATGATGCAAGAGCCTATGTGTGAGAGACTTTGGAGTCGACACCCTCTCTAACCTGTCGCCAGATTCCAGCCTTCGGAGCACAGCAATGGAGGCAAACTGTTTGCCGACAAACAGTAGAATTGCATTCACGTAACACGATAAGGAAATATTAAGAAAGTCTCTTCATATTCTACGTCACACCAACACCAGAATGTGCTTCTCCAGTCTGGACACCATACTTGAAGAAGCACAAAGAGCCAATACATTAGGTCCGAAGTAGGGCAGCAGTAATGGTATCAGAAATATGAAAGAACGCAGAGAAAGGCGTGGCCTCTATTTGCCCATCATGGAGGAAAGATGAGCAAGGGTGACCTGACCACAACATTTAAGATTTCAAACCAAATTAATAATACTGACAGTGAATAGTTCTTTGGAAGATGGTGGAAGGATAGAACCATAACAGGCCATAGCATAAAATTAAGTTATAAACTTGTCAGAAAAGACTTAAAGAATCTCTCTTACAGTGTAAGAATATTACACAAACAGAAAACACTTAATAGAGATTAATGTAGACATCATAAAGAAGTTTAAAAACTAGTTTGATTCTAGAGAATGATAAGAGATGGGGCTCTATGAGTGTAGAAATCCCTCCCTGTAAAGCACAAATAGCTAATTGCAAATAGGTTATCACACAGGACTGGGTAAACATCCGTACCTAACTGTCTCCAGCAATTACTGTGTGCTGTTCCATCTACCATGTTCCCCCTACAGATACAGTACCGAGCCATCTCTGTAACACTTTAGATCACCTTAAGAGTCAAGCACTCGTGTGCCAGGTTAGTGCTATGTGGGGAATTTTCTGGAAGTGACAATACTGACCAGCAGGAACAGTTGCATTTACCACGAGTTGATAAATTCCCCACACACGGTGAGGACGCCCTTCAACTTACTTCAAAACTGATTTGGTTGAGGTGTACCAACTGCACCCGCCAATGCCACACACATCAGTGTGGACTTTTCGGTGTCCCTGAATGAAAGTTCAGAGCGTGGTTGGCGCTGAAACTAAATGGGATAATCACGTCAGCAACCATCAGAGCTGCCTTCAATCCCCTCTTAGAGAAATCTCTTAGGGCTACGCCCGGTCGACATGACCTGGATTACAGCTCACATTAAGAGGATAATCCAGCCTGGCCTCCTACCATAACACGAAGGTCTTCCGTAGCAAAGATGTTCGCTGCGAAGACATCTTAATGTCTTACCAAGGTACATCACCCGATATCGTCCAACTTCAGCCACTGGTATTGAGGAACTAAAAGAGTTAAGAGATTTAAACGGCCAGACTCCCTCCCTTCCCTGTGTACATCACCTCTCCAGTCACGAATCAGTTTATTATATTAACAACAATTTCGCTAGCATCGTCGGCAAGGGACTTCCCCTTCCTTGATACCACTTGCTTTCCAGCCTACCCTCCAGCCCTAACACTCCAAGACTTAATGCTCGAATCTCCAAGAGCTAGACGGTTCCAGAGCCTTGAGGGAAAGTGCTCCACTGCACCCGCTGACTTACCTCAGAAACCCCACAAGGAGTTCCATCCCGAGTTAGCCAGACTTCTCAGCCCCATCGTCAATAATTCTCTCCAATAACCACAATTCCCCGCTGATTGGAAGACTCCATATGTTTCCTCAATTCCGAAGTCAACAAGACTTTCGGCTCACTACCATCACTCCGATCCCCAGTCTTTGAAAGTTTTATGCTCAATTAGGCTTACAGAGACACTGGGAACTCCACAGACCCTCAGCAAATAGCTTAGTAATATCAGGACCTCCTCTACCACCCACTACCTCATTACCATTCTCAACCTGGTCCACCATAGCCTGTATGAACTCAAGTCCCCAGCGGCTCTCATCTTCACTAATTAACCAAAGCTTTCCATCCATGTCAATGAAGACAATCATCAACTCTGAGCAGCATATCAGTCAAAATTCAAGGCTTGCCCAGTGAACGGCGCCAGGTTACCCGCTTCCGAGGAGCCACCTCCGCCCTTCTAGTCCTTCACATATGGCGACCCACATGGCATCAAGATGGAAGGAACCCTCGTGCTTCACCAACCTTGTAAATCATGGGATACTCCTAACGAGGGATCTGTGCCAACGACTCCAACACTGGTGTTCGAGTTGACAACAGCTCTACCGAATAAATCGACCTCCAGAACACACTTGACAGCCTCCAGGGCTGAACCCCCGCCAGTCCCATCATCAGCAACCAAACGAAGTCGACAGTCATGCACGTCAGCCTCGCCTCCAACCATGTCCCACCCTCGACTGTCTCACTATTCCCCCGGCCCACTCCAGACTTGTTCAGTCCATCAAACTTTCCGGTCTCACTTTGGAAGACAAACTAAGCGGGAAGAAACATGTCAGCGCTATCATTAGACATTCCAACAACCGTCTCCACATTCCTCGTCGACGAAAGTCACCCGGACTCCCTGCATCTTAACTACAGAACGTCTACGTAACTTTCGTCTTCCCTAAACCCACTTACGCCTCCCTACCTGGTCTTCCTGTTCATCCACCACACAACTGGGGCGACTAAAGAAGGTAAATGAACATCCTCAGTTTCTATTGCACCACCTATCAAGAGGCTCTCGGCCCACTGACCCATCCCACTCAGTTGAGCAGCAGTACAGCATCGAACCACTACAAGCGGTGCAGATCGTTACAAAACAGCCCCATCCAACCATTGTAAACATCATCAATAATCAGTTGGCTGTATATCAACCTACACATTTGCATTTGTGCAAAGACCGTTTGTTTACTCCTGCCCCCCCCCTCCCCACTCCCCCCTTCCACCCACCTTTAAAACCCCACTATTTATTGTTATATGTATTTTCTCCTTGTTGTTTTAGCTTTTGGCTGCAGTTAATTCAACAAACCTTTAATTATCATTAATATTAGACACACACACACACACACACACACACACACACACGTACCATAATTCATGGCTATTAATACAAGTGGAATAATTTTATGCTACAGTTTATGTGTAGAAACGAGCAAATAAAACTCGAACAACCAAACCAATATATATGATCAGGCAGACTGTGTTCGAGACTGTGATCAATAACAAATCCTTAGCAGCCAATGGCCAGGCGTACATACAGACGTTAAGATCATTTAATCCGTCAACGCTTCCCAGGGGCTGGAGTAGTGCGCTATTCGAGCAGTGTTTACTGATCAGTAGCAGAGGCCAAACACGCGACACCCGAGGATACGTAGTGCAGCGTGCAGGAGGGATGACTGGGTCGTTGTAAATGGTTCCAGTTGAGGCGACACCGCCATGTCTGGTCTGGGTGATACATGGGGCAGCCCACACCTGCTGGCCGCCTGGGAGGAGGGAGGGAGAAGCTGGACTCCGGTGGTGGTGGTGGTGGTGGTGGGGACTGCAGGAGGGGGATGGTGGGGGTCTGGCGGTGGAAGTTGTTGAGCGAGTGGGATGATCGGCTCCAGCAGTTGTAATAATTAAGACTGTGACTAATGGACGTTGTGAATCTGTAACGCTAGAGTCTGGTGCCCGGCTCCTTAGCAAGTGCGCTGGAAAGGAGGCAGGAAGGAAGTATCTTACCCCAACTACTTGTCTAGCTATCTGTATATACACGAGTCTGTCTACCTACCTACCTTTCTATCATATAAAGGTTTATCTATCTGCTGTTTAAAGAGTACCTTTAAGGAACAAGTCAACTCCTTGAAACGCTTCTCTCAGCACTTACAATCTCTCTCTCTCTCTCTCTCTCTCTCTCTCTCTCTCTCTCTCTCTCTCTCCCCTCACTTTCCCACCCACCAACCCTCTTACATTCACTCCCCGCCCCCGTCTCCCTCCCCTCCCGCCAGAACCCCGTTATTCAAGACCCATGCTGGTGAGAGGGGCGGCGGCGGCGGCGGGGAACATCCCCCCTAAGGTGAATAGCAACTGCGATTCACCTGATTAAGTATTTCGGACCAACTTGCCTGGCCCGCCGGCTGAGGCTTAACTTGCGTTACGCCGAGCCGGGAGGAGGAGGAGGCGGAGGAGCCGGTGATGCTTTAGACGGAATTACCGTCCAAAACTGGGTTACTGTCTCACACACGACTGGTGCCTCGGCCGTCTCTCGCTGCCTCAAACCCGAAGGTGACATCCTGCAGACATGATCCTCAGTCCTAGGAGCACGAGGGTGAGGGCACAGGATCACGACGGTGCTACCCCTGGGTATGATGGCTGAGCATTTGCCCATACCCTTGAGGGTTAGAGGTCATAACACATAAAAGACCACTCCAGCCTCATACTGTCCACCTCTCCACCACAGTCCATCATTTATTCCTCCTAACAGTCTCCTCCAAGGTACTGTGCCTCCAGATCGAAGAAAATCCACTCACTCCATCTGTCTATTCCTATCGTGGGTCTGCTTCTTAGCCCATGCACTGTCATCCGCTCACCCACTGACCTCCCCTTCGCCCACCTACCATCTGCCGAGCGCACTACATGCCAAAGCCATTTTAAAAAGACGTACGTCCTCGTGTCTTCCTTAACACTTCTTCACATAAGAGTATATATATTTTTCACCCAACCATCATCATTATCTATTCTCCTAACCCAGGGGTTCCCAAACTTTTTTCAGTGCAACCCATTCTA
>JAUUDW010636587.1:0-11080 GCA_032361385.1 Panulirus guttatus
CCCTATAGTGGATAGGGGAGAAAGAATACTTCCCACGTATTCCCTGCGTGTCGTAAAAGGCGACTAAAAGGGGAGGGATCAGGGGACAGGAAATCCTCCCCTATAGTTTTTGCTTTTCCAAAAAAGGAACAGAGAAGGGGCCAAGTGAGGATTTTCCCCCTAAGGCTCAGTCCTCTGTTCTTGATGCTACCTCGCTAATGCGGGAAAAGGTGAATATGCATGAAAAAAAAAATATATATATATATATGTGTGTGTGTGTTACCTTTAGCTGAAAAATATTCAAGGGCAGTAATGTGTCTACTTTAATTTTCTTATACCTGTTCACCATCAATATTACAGTAAATATGGTTTCATATGGTTCTAGTTCAGAAAAAAAAATGCTTTTACCATAATACTTGGATTACACTTTACATCATTAGCACATTTACAACTCCAAAGGTTTCAAGTTTATTCCCTGCCAAAAGAATTGGGACTTCTAGAAAACATTTTACATTCTGAAATTTACCTACACTTGGCCCCAACAAGACTTCATTAGACTTAGATTCATAGTTCAAAATATAACTCAAAAGCGATTTATGCAATGGATTACCCTGCTATTTCATCACATAAATGTAGCAATAATTCTTTTTGAAAAGTATTTGAAATTATAAGTTTAAACATAGTCATGTAATATGCACAGAAAATAGAAATTCTTTTCTATAAGTCCTGGCAATCACAGCACCAGTCTGAAAACTATATGATATCCTTTCATTGTCTACTTATCACCCCCACTATACAATGAGAGTGAAAGTTACAGAAAAACAGAAAGCAAAAACACTCCAATAAATTGCAGTATCTTGTAAAAACATTTCTGGATACAGTGGATTATATCCAGTTGAGACATTTACATACTGCAGTTGCCAGATCTCTGCAAGACATCTAACTCTTTTCTTCATAAATCAAGTTCCTCAAACTTATAAGGCTTCATTCACCTCTTTACGCTTCTGGCTTGAGAAATATCTCAAGAGGATTCTGTTCTTCTGGCCTTGGTGGGGGCAGCGGCTCATCTGCGAACAAACCAACATTTTCAAAATTCATTTTTCCCTAAAGATATTATGTAATGATACCTAATCTTCAATTTCATATCATATTCCAAGATTTTTCTTACTGATCATTCTTTTAATGTTCTCACCTCACTGAAATCTATAAGCAAAACTACTGAACCCTGATTCTGTACTTATTACATATATCATGCACACAAAATTTACAGCAGTTGAAATCAGAGGTACATAGAAAATTTTTGGTGAAAAAATGAATATAATGAAGTTATTAGAAATTGAGGGGGAGAGTTATGCTTAGTTCTAGCATAGATAGAGTTGAAATTTAGGATTAAAAACTATCCCAAGTATTGAGTACACCCAAATAAACTGGAGCTAGTTAGTTTAATGAGCAGACAGACTAAATACCTACATCTACAAATAATTTATCCCAGTGAGTTTCATTTCCTGCTCTTTGTTTAATTCCACACTTGGTCATACTGAAAACTTCAGTCTTATACAGTAGGGCATCTGAGACACTGTAGCTGTCTTCTCATATGTATAATATCTACAATTTTCCCCATGCACTACAAGATAATCCTGTAGTTGTTTGTCTATCATGATGATAAATATAGTACACATATTCACTTACCTGTATTAATACAATCTTACCATATCCTATGTACTCTTACTATAGTTTCTCCACATACCTAAACTGCCTCAAAGCACCTTCCTTATACAGTATCAATATCTCCCTTTTTTGTGCAGTAATGTACCATTATCCTAAAAAGATCAGTTCCAAATTATGTTCAAAGGCATTTCGAAATACTTTCTTTCATATATAAAGTTTGTCTTTTCTGCTTTAATGGAAATTTCAGGAACAAATTAACAATGGCCTCATTTACATACAAATACAAAGGATAAAGTAAAAATAATAACAAAAAAATTATCATGTGCTTTTTATTCACAACTTTATGAAGTGTGGTAAATATTTTATAAAGTGCAGTGAACAGTTTGAGTAGTAATAGGCTGCTCTGAGGTGGGTGAGTGAAGTCTTCAAGAATCAGCATCCAGGTTTAAGTTTCTCTTTAACTTGCAAATTACAAAAAGGCACTCATAAATTTGTTGCAACTAGAAATGCCTGTGTAAATATCTGTTTGAAATGACTAACCTGTGCGTATGGGAAGGAAGTTTTACACTTTTCATGCCATCTCTTAATGTTTCAATTCTATCACATTTTTTTCTCTTTTCCCATTGGTAAGTTAACTCGCCTGCTCTAGACTTTTGTTCCATTCATATAACCTCTTTGCTACAAGAGTACTTTCTTGTATCTTTCTGGACTGTTGCGTAATTTGTTGTTGCGCCTTCTTAAACATTTAAATAGTACCTCATTCTTTCAGAGAATTGTTCTGTTTTAGAACCATCCAGTTGTACAATATATCATATCTTGCTTGGTTTCCTTTACCCCACAGTTTTAATGCTTTTAGTTCATTTATAATGTTTAATACTTACTGTTGAACTATAACAGCTCTATATGCCTCAAGTAGGAGCAACCAATATGGTAAAGATTATCTTTAATTTGGATCTAATATGTTGAGTAAATTGTTTCTTGAAAACCTTATCCATGAATTTGAAGGCAATTTTGAATGATTGATTTTACCTCTTTCATAGCCCTTCTTATATGGTTTTTCTGGTAACACATTAGGCATGGTTTGCCCTTCATGATCTCATACAAATAGATTCATATAATAATCTCAGTGCGAGATAATGGTTATAGTCAGCTATACAATGTCAGCAGAAAAGCCTTGTCTACCCACGTATATTCTCAAAGGTGCTACATGGCTAATGTTTATTGTGGGTACAAGCATATGGTGCTCTCATGGAGAAATTATTATACATATGGTTGCAGAGACTAATGTTTCTAGCAGTGCAAGCATCAGCAACCCACCTCAGTGCCTCAGGCTATCTTTAGGGAAGGATGTTTTCTTTCTTTCTTTAATCCTTCTGGCTGCCACTTTCTTTTGAGAATTTCACTTCTAGGTACAATATTTCTTCCACCTGTGCTCCAAGATGGTTGGCTCTTACCTTTCTGAGGAGGAAAAAACCTGAATTCTTGCCTGAGGGTAAACGTAAGATTTCCAAGTGCACCACATGATCAGAATGCACGATCAAGTAGCTTTCTTGCCAGCACTCATGGAATCTCTGACATCATCATCCCATGATCAGGTAGCTTTCTTGCCAGCACTCATGGAATCTCTGACATCATCATCCCATCACCAAAACGTACCCCAGGTTGCCCATGAGGACTTCTGGACCTACAGATAACCTCCAAAGATGAGAAGCATTGAAACAATCCTGCATTTCAGCTGCTGAACTCAAGAAACGCCATCTAAAACTTCAAGAAAATGTCTCTCAATGAACCAATCAACATAACCCGCAAAAGGACTTCACATTCCCTCCCTGCAAGCCAGTTGCCAAATCCCTTCTCATAAAGGAAATGAAATCCATAAGACTGAGCAACAGCGATGTAAGATGATGTTTTCCGATGAAAATTCCTTCAAATGCGTTCAACTGAGGAAGGGGATAGTGAGGAAGCCAGAGGATGCCAGCCAGTATGACTTTCATTTCACAGTTAAGACAGTGATGCACTCAGATGGGGGGTGAACAAGTGTGAATATGTACATGTGTATATGTGTATATGCATGTGCATGTGTATGTGGGTATATATGTATATGTCGGTATGTATATATATGTACTGTGCATATATGTGCATGTATGTATATATGTGTGTATGTGGGGGGATGGGTCTTTCTTCGTCTGTTTCCTGGCGCTACCTCGCTGACACGGGAAACAGCGATCATGCATAATAATAATATTAAATACTTATCTACAGGCCTTAATGTCCCCTAAATATATATATATGTCAACACCAGATTCCAATTCAGCAAGATAAACAGTCCTCATAATGAGGTTATCAAGCATGTCTATTACCATCACAAAAATACCAAAAATTGCATGTAACAATAACAGTTCAGTGTATGTTTTAGTCCAAAAACCGTTTTGCTTTAAAACTGAAATACGACAATGAAATGCTTCTATACTTGAAATAATCATGGATAACATCTCAAAATGCTTCCCCAAGCAGACAGATATCCAATTAATACAAAATGAATAATTATAGATTTTTCTATAAGACTAACCATTATATACTTATTTACAGGCCTTAATATCTCCTAACACATATTTCAACTCCAGATTCAAATTCAGTATGAAAAATAGTCCTTATAATGACATTTTCAGGAAAATCTATTACCATCACAAAAATACCAAAACTTTCAGGAAATAGTTCCAATAATTTTTTTGCCCAAAAACCATTTTGCTTTAAAATGTAAATATGATATAATGAAATGCTTCTATACTTGAAATAATTACAGAAAATATCAGATAATGCTTCCCTAAAGACAACAGATACCAAGTAAATACGAGCTGAATAATCACAGAATCTTCTAAAACAGTGACCATTAATTACTCATTTATAGATCTTAATGTTCCCCAGCAAATATTTCAACACTAGATTCGAATTCAGTGCAAAAAATAGTCCTTATATACAATGGTTTTCAAGTAAAACTATTAACTTCAAAAAAATAAATGAAAAATGCAGGAAATAGTCTACGGAATCCTTTACTCCAAAAACCTTCATGTTTTAAAACTGAAATATGACAATGAAACACTTCTATATTTGAAATAATCATAGAAAATTTCTCATGATGTTTCCCAAAGCTGACAGACACCCAACAAATATGAACCGAATAATCACAATGTTGCAGTACTGGTTCATGTTTCTTCTTCAATAAATATTACTTTGGGTTCTGCTTCCCTGAACTGGGTGCTTGTGTGACCCCATGTCATCAATTAAACCACGTAATACCTGGGAGACTAATGTCTACATGATTACTAGAACACCTCTGACAACTCAGGGATGGGCCACTGTGATACTGTACATTTCTTTCCCTATTTTGCAAGGCTTCAAAACTTTTAATCCTCTCATGTCTTTCCTTACAACTACACAGCCTTACCCCTTTTAGAAGGTAGATTTACCACTATTCCGAAACTTTTAAAATATCTTTCCCCTTCTCTTATTTTTTTGTTCTTTCCATCCTTTTTTTATATCACAATTTAGTCCTAATCTCGATGTGAACTTCCTTTGGGACTGGAAAAAAATATCGAAATTTACCTAATATGCTGGTGACTAATTGTGCTTTGAATAAATATGTGAAGACCCAAAAGACCATAATTCATTGGTTTTGTAACGAAAGACCGTATCTGAAGGAGGGGAGGGTGCATGTCCATGCTGCATGTTCCACCACACTTGCGTGTTTGGGGATCTGAATGCAAGAGAGGGTGATGTAGCAGTTGAGGGTGTAATTGGGGAGCATGGGGTACCAAGTATAAATAAAAATGACGAACAGCTTGTTGTGTGCTTATAACCAACTGGTGACTGGGAGTACTTGATTTAAGAGAAGGTATTTATTTATTTATTATACTTGATTGCATACATAAATATGCATGGGTGAGTGGAGTTGGGGTCAACAGGCACTATTGGATCATGTTTTATGACAGGCATGCACAGATGTTGGATGTGAATGTGCTGAGATAGGCAGCAGGTGGTAAATTTCATCATTTCTTGTCGGAGGCTTTGGGAAAAGGGGAAATGACATGACAGTGAAAGAAATGAATGAACCTGGAAAAAAGGCATTTGTGCAGAGATATAGAGAGATTGAGTGAAGAGTCAAAGGGTTGGAGTAACTGAAATAACAAGTGGAAGCAGAGTGGAAGGTGACTGCAGAAGCAGTGCACAAATGTGTATGGTAACTGGTGTGCGGAAGGTGGGAAGTGGCACATGATTAAAGTGTGTGTGGAAGGATGAGGATATTAAAGTATTACCAACAGGGAAAGGTGAAGTGTATGGATGGTGTTAACAGAAAAGGAGTGTGAATGATTGGGAGTGTACAAGAGGACGTTGTCTGAGGTGTGCTGAAATGGTGTGTACTTACAGAGAGGACGTGTGAAAAAGACCAACCTAGATCTACATGGCAAAAGTGGAGGGAATATTATGAATGGGAAGAACAAGCAGGAGACTCAAGGATAGAGTGAAAGAGTCATTAAGCTGCTAAGGCCTAATCATTCAGGAGGCTGAGAAGCAAGCACAGGACAGAATAAATTGGACTGATATAGTACGTGAGGCTGATGTGCTGTCGAAAGTGCTCAGCCCTTCTGACATCCCTTTCGACGTCACTTCATATTCCCAGGCTCAGCCAGGGAATATGAAGCAGTCAGTGCAAACCACTGACCTGGTCTCTAAAACTTCACCGTGGAAGGTAGGGTTCTGGTTTCACTGCATGGTACATGAGCTACTGAAGTCACCGTTTCATCTATTCCACGAACAACAGTGATAAATCAGGAAATGGCTTAAAGATATGAAATATAAAATGAAATAATAACTGAATGATTCTACAACTATCATGCTGTGTTACCACCTTTTTCTGTGCATAATACACCCATCTATAATTAACTCTATAGCCTTAATGCCATCTTCCCACCACTTGCTGAGTAAAATCCATCATCTATAGTAAACTAAACCAATGCAATCATAAAACAGCAAGTTATATATGTACAACCCAAGGATCTCTTTCAGGGGTTCCATGCAGCTTCGAGGCTGCAATCCCCGCAGAAGCAGGATAAAATGAGCTCCTTTAGAGGCAGAAAGGTCCTAGACAATGCTCTACTGTTTCCTGGTCAACAAACACATGTCTAATCATGGTAACTGTGTATACGAATGTGCTGGATAACTGTCCATTTTTAGGTGGATTACGTTACAATTCTTATAGCAAACAGAACTGCAGTAATAAAAAAAATGATTACTTACATAGCTTATTAGATTATAGGCAAAAACCCTCAGATTCTGTAAATAAAGGAAAGAAAAAAGTATTTACCTGTCAACAACAGAAAAGTTTTGGTTATCTTTCTATACCACATTTCTCTAGTAAGATCATGTGACTTTCAACCATCTTTGACAATCATTAATATTAATTACTTATTTTGACCAAATGCATAACTCAGTAATATTTGAATATTTGTGAAATTTTACCAAAATAACAGTATAATCTTATATAAATAACGAAATCAAACTGACATCTTTGAGCACTTATTCTATAAGTTAAATATGGATTCAAGAACACCAAAACAATGCCAAACTTTTCCCCCGATTAAAATAATGCATTTACATGCAGTTAAAACAACCACCACTTGCCATACCACAGCATTAGGACAGAAAATAAAAGTCACGAGGTATCAATTCACAAGAACTGAGCGAAAGCTCATGCACCTAAGGAAGTATGAAGGGAAGAAAAGCTCATGCGTCTGAGGAAGTATGATTTCCATTCATTACTCAGTATGATAAAACAGTGATGAGAACATCTACAGTTCAACCAGCCATGTGTGCATCTAGACCTACATTATAGATAGCAAGGCATCTTTGATTTTGTTGGTAATCCCTAAATCTAGGCAACGTAATATGACATAATTTGTCTGCCATGCTAACCGGGCAACACAATGTAACGGGAAAAAATATGTATCTATCATACTAACTGGGCAACACAACGTAATGCAACATAATATGTGTCTACCAAGCTAACCAGGCAACACAATGTAACATAAAAAAATGGCTACCACGCTAACCAACATGACGTAATATGTCTGCCATACTAAACAGGCAATACAACGTAACATAATGTAATACGTGTCTGCCATGCTAACCAGGCAACACAATGTAACATGACATATGTGTCTACCAAGCTAACCAGGCAACACAACAATAGGGTGGTCATCATACTAATCAAATGCACAACTCCAGACTGTCATCAACATCCCATTTCCTGTTTATCCATCTAATCCTTTTCTTCTGTAATTCCGTACCTTTCCAATCACAGGTGTTGCAAGGAAGAGACATGATGATGAGCTTTTGAGAAGTAATCCATGCCTAGTTCCTTCTTTTGTTGACCATTTTAATAAGTTGGTTCAGGATAGAAGGATTTGAATCCTCCTCCTCTAAACCCTGGCTTAGTACCTTATTAAGAGGTGCAGGACATATGTGGGAAATATTCATCTTTCCCTCTGCCCTGGCAATACTTCTTAATCTAATGACTAATAACACCTGCATCATCTAAGTTTTATTTACAGTCTGATATTCCATTCTCATTAATATTGGGTTGATAATTGCAAAATCCCACAAAGTTCATTCCTCCACATACTAAATGTTTTCGCTGCAGCAGTCCTAACGTCCTAGGGACACACTGCGGATGAGATATCCTCAAATATTGAACAAAAAAATCTCCATAAGTTTGTTACTATACTTAAATAAGACAAAACTTTCTAAATAAAATGTAAAAGTCAAGTGGTTGAAACACTGTTATGTCTGCTACACACACTTTCATTCCTGCAGTTCCACTACCAGGCATATGAAGTACTACAGTATTACATTAAGGCATTTGCACTGGAATATGTGGTATTTTTTGGAAGTGTTTTTGTCACGAAAAATATGGTTACTAAAGTTTTTCATTGTTAATATCTTTCACGTTTTTTTTTCCATACCTGATCGCCATTTTGCGAGTTAGCGAGGTATTGACAGGAACAGATGAAGAAAGGCCGCATCTGCTTACATACATTCTCTAGTTGTCATGTGTAATGCACCAAAACCATAGCTTCCTATCCACACTCATGCTCCATAAACTTTTCTATGGTTTACCCACAACACTTCACATGTCCAAGTTCAGTCCACTGACAGCACGTCGACCCTTGTATACCACACTGTTCCAATTCACTCCATCCCATGCATGCCTTTCACCCTCATGCATGTTCAGGTCATGATCACACAAAATCTTTTATCACTCCACCTCCAATTTTGCCTCCTCATTCTCCTTGTTCCCTCCATCTCTGGCACGTATATCCTCATTGTCAACCTTTCCTTACTCATTCTCCCTTTACGTCCAAGCCATTTCTGCACACCCTCTTCAGCTCTCTCAGCCACACTCTTTTTATTATCACACATCTCACTTACCATTTCATTATTTACTCGGTCAAACCACCTCACCACATATTGTCCTCAAACATTTCATTTCCAACACATTCACCCTCCTCTGCAAAGCCATATCTACAGCCCATGCCTCACATCCACATGATATTGCTGAGACTATTATTCCTTCAAACATATCCATTTTAGCCCTCCCAGATAATGTTCTCTGTTTCCACACATTCTTAAGCAACCTAACACCTTTGCCCCCTCACCCAACCTTATGGCTCGCTTCTGCTTCCATGGTTCCATTTGCTACTGTGTCCACTCCCAGGTATATAAAACACTCCACTTTCTCCAATTTATCTCTGTTCAAACTCACACCTCAACTAACCTGTCCCTCAATTCTGCTAAACCTAATAAACTTGCTTTTATTCACATTTACCCTCAGCTTTCTCCTTTCACACTCTTCAAAACTCAGTCATCGACTTCTGCAGTTTCTCCATCACCACCTCCATCCAGAAACAAACTTAACAACCATGGTGACATGACACACCCCTGCCACAGACCAACATTCACTTGGAACCATTCACTCTCCACTCTTCCTTCTCGTACACATGATTTACACCCTTGATAAAAACTTCTCACTGCCTCTAGCAGTCTTCCTCCCATACTGTATATTCTTAAGATTTTCATCAAGTTTTCTCTATCAATCCTTTCATATGCCATCTCCAGATTGACAAATGCCACATATAAATCCATCTGTTTCTTACACACATCCTTCAAAGCAAACACCTGATCCACACATCTACTGCTTGTTAAGCAACATTGCTCCTCCCCAATCTGATGCTCTGTACATGCCCTCACCCTCTCATACAAATTACCGGATATACTCAACAAACTTATACCTCTGTACCTTGAATGCTCATCTTTATCCACACTGCCTTTATACAATGGCACTATACATGCATTCCATCAAGCTTCAGGCACTTCACCATGATCCATACATACACTGAAAATCCTTACCACCCAATCAACAACACAGTCATCCCCTTTCCGAATAAATTCAACTGCAATACATCCACTCCAGCTGCCTTGCCACATTTCATCTTATGCATGGCTTTCACCATCTCTTCTTTCTTCACCAAACCACTCTCCAGGACTCTCTAACTTCACATATCACCCTGACCTAAGCATCCTACATCTACCACTTTATATCATCAAATGCATTCAACAATCCTTCAAAATACTTACTCCATCTCTTCTACAATTTATCACTACTTGTTATCACTTCCTTTTTGCCCCCTTCACTGATATTCCTATTTGTTCTTTTGTTTATCATACATTATTTACCTCATTCCAAAAAAATCCTCTTATCCTTCCAAAAATCTACTGATACTCGCTCACACCAACTATCATTTGTCCCCTCTTTCAACCTCTGCACCTTCCTCTTGACCTCCTGCCGTTTTCTCTTATACATCCTCCAATCATTAGCACGTCTTCCCTGTAAGTATTGCCCCAAAGCCTCTCTTCTCTCTTTCACTAGTAACTTTACTTATTCATCCCACCACTCACTGCCCTTCCTAATCTGCCCAACTCCCACCTTTCACATGCCAAATGCATCTCTTGTACATGCCATCACTGCTTCCCTAAATACCTATTCCTCACCCATTCCCCTTGCTTCATTTACTCTCACATTTTGCCATTCTACACTCAATCTCTCCTAGTATTTCTTTACACAAGGCTCTTCCAAGCTCACATGCTCCTACCACTCTCTTCTCATCAACACTGTCTCCTTTTTTCTGAAAACAACTATATATCTTCACCCTTCGCCTCCACAATATAGTTATTAGACATCCCACCAATTGCCCCTCTCAGCATATTTACATCCAAAAGTCTCTCTTTTACACGCCTATCAATTAATACATAATCCAATAATGCCCATTGACCATTTCTCCTACTCACATACATATGCTTGTTTATATCTCTCTTTTTT
>JAUUDW010636598.1:0-11080 GCA_032361385.1 Panulirus guttatus
GTTTTTTTTTTTTCAAACAACTTAACCTTATTTTTCCTTTCATCATCAACTTCCTCAGCACCCATCAGCACACTTTTCATGCTCTGAATTGATGCTAGGCCTGGTTCAGCCCTTGAGGACCTACCCGTCTTCTCAAGGCTGCCCATTTCCCGACTTCTGCATTCACTCCTTAAAACTGGCACACTGAAACCCTAATGACCTTGCTGACCACACAGAAAACATGGGGACAAACAGGAGGCACTCCTCACAACCCATTCTGGCCACTTCCACCCTCTCAGTTCCACTTCCTCTCTGCAAATCTGTTCCACCTCATCCACTTTGTCTTCTGCCTACCTAACCAACTCTTGCCACTGCACCTCTGGATGCTCTTCACACCACTTCTGTAATTTAATCCCAATCCGTTGGTCTCTCAGATTTCTAGAGAACCATGTGTTCAGCATCCGCCTCCTGTCCTCCTCCCCTTTGCACCACACTTTCTGCATTTTCTTCTCAATTTCCAACAATGAATCAACAAACTCCCACACACCTTCATGTTGCTGTTGAGTACGGTCGTGTACTTGTCTCTCCAAGTCTACATAACTTCTTACTAAAGGCAACCTCCAAACACTCAAATAGTGCAGGCACTGAATCCACATGGCTATTCTGTGCTCTAGTAAGTGTGGGCCCTTCCAAAAATCCCCTCAGATATGTTACAGCCTCCTGTCCGTGCAGCCCTACTTGTCTTATGTTCTCCTCAGCATCTCTCACCCACTCATCTAACTGGCCCTTCTCAGCCTGCCGGAGAATTATGCAAGCGTAGGGACTGGCCGAGACCATGCTATGCTCCTGGGCTGCTTGCTATTCCTTCCCTGACACAAGTTACTTACATCCTTTGCTAACTGCCTATTAGATGTGAGTTGTTGTTCCACAGTCCCTCCTGTTACAGCTACCCCCTGATTCTCCCCTTTTTACTTTGTGTCCACTTCCCGCTCTGGTGGGGGCACAGAATCATCCATGACTCTGCCACCCACTGGACCCAAGCAGGAGTTTCTACTTATGATACCCAAAAGGGCATAATCAACCATGCTTTACTACCAATTTTGTAATGAGCTGTGCTTAAGTTGCCCTCCTCTGTCTTAATACTCACCTTTAGCATTCAATACAGAGAAATCACTACAGTCCTCTTATTACTGATTGAATCTCCAGCTCGGGTGTACAAACTATGGGTAGGATTTACAAAACTTTAATTTACAGCTATTGCCAAGACTACAGTAAGAAAATTACACCAAACAGAAACACTTTACCTTAACTGCTGACAGAAGATACTTACATGAAATAAAGAAATTAGCTCCAAATAGAAACACTTTACCACAACTGCTCACAAAAATAATTACATACAGTACATGGGTCAGTACTACCAACATGTACTTATCAAAGCACTGCCTAGATTTTCTCCCAGCACAGCACATATCAGGCCTCTCCCCACTTGGCTCACACCACCCACAATCTGGTTACCATACGAGACTACCTGAGTCTCGTTACTTTGTCCACTCAGGGTACCTCTCATGAACAAGGCATGCTGCCACCTCCCCCATACGGAGTTGTAACACCATGCACTTAGCTGCAGCGGCAGTAGTCTTGCCATCCAGCTGCGGATGGGTATTTTTCTTGCAGCCACCTGGCACCGTGGACATACACTAATCTCCAGCCCTTCTGTACCAACAGGCACCCACTGAGGTTGACAGTCAATATGGAATATAGTATGTGCCAGTCGAACTGAGAGGGTAATACAAAGTCAACGCAGTAGCCATAAGTCTCCTCACACATGTTCCTCTCAGAAACCACTGGAAACCCGACTTCTGTAACTAACAGACTTCCTCACTTTATTATCATCACAACTTGTATCCTTTCCTGCATCACCCACTTAACACCTACAGCCTTGACATACCTGCAAACCTGGCATAGTCCTGTCCTCTCGAACACAACAACGAGTGTTATCCCCTCGATGTCGCCTTTCACCAACAATGCCCGTCGACTCGCATGTCATGTGGCTGGTCACCGAGCCTCCAACCAGTGCGCTAAATTCAAATCCTCACAAAGATAACAAAAAAAAAAATTAGTTGAACACACATCTCATTACCCTGACCAACCTTGCCCACACAACCCCTTTAACTACAGTGTACCGTCCACTTTAACTTTAACGGTTAGGCCAGTGTATACATCGGCATGGTGGCTACAGGATGGAGTCTGTGTGCTGGTGTTGGGATTTAAAAACTTTATGAGTTGTCTACACCTGATGAGGTGGATTGTATCCATGAAACATTTAGTACAGGATGTAGGAAAAGTACATGTTAAATAAAATTATCTGGACTGCCAGACTGTGATTTCAGCTTCATAAACTATCATCACAGACTAGTGTGATAACAGGTAGTGATGGAGTGAGGAGGATATGACGTGAGTATTTTGAAGGGTTGTTAAATATGTTCGATGTTAGAGTGGCAGATGTAGGATGTTTGGTTTGGGGTGGTATGTGAAGATGAAATCCGGCAAGGTAGTGGGATTGGATGGTATTGCAGTTGAATTTAATAAGAAAAAGGGTGACTGTTTTGTTGATTGGTTGGTAAGGATATTCAAATTATGTATGGATCAAGGTGAAGTGCCTGAGGATTGGAGGAATGTATGTATAGTGCCATTACATGAAGGCAAAGGGGATAAAGGTGAATGTTCAAACTACAGAGGCTTAAGCTTGTTGAGCATACCTGGAAAATTATATGGGAGGGTATTGATTGAGAGGGTGAAGGTTGTGTACAGAGCATCAGATTAGGGAGGAGCAGTGTGGTTTCAGAAGTGGGAGAGGATGTGTGGATCAAGTGTCTACTTTAAAGAATGTGTGTGAGAAATATTTAGGAAAATAGGTGGATTTGTATGATGCATTTATGGATTTGGAAAAAGGCATATGTTAGGGTTGATGAGAGATGCTTTGTGGAAGGTTTTAAGAATATATGATGTGGGAGGAAGGCTATTAGAAGCTGTGAGAAGTTTTTATCAAGGGTGTAAGGCATGTGTATGAGTAGGAAGAGAGGAGTGACTGGTTCACAGTGACGGTTGGTCTTCGTCAAGGGTGTGTGATGTCACCATGGTTGTTTAATTTGTTTATGGGTGGGATGGTTAGAGAGGTAAATGCAAGAGTTTTGGAGAGAGGGGTGAGTATGCAGTCTGTTGGGATCAGAGGGCCTGGGAAGTGAGTCAGTTGCTATTTGCCAATGATACAGCACTGGTTGCTGATTTGACTGAGAAACTGCAGAAGTTGGTGACTGAGTTTGGAATGATGTGTGAAAGGAGAAAGTTGAGAGTAAATGTGAATAAGAGCAAGGTTATTAGGTTCAGCAGGGTTGAGGGACAAGTTAATTGGGATGAAAGTATGAATTGAGAAAGATTGAAGGAAGTGAAGTGCTTTAGATATCTGGGAGTGGACTTAGTAGTGAATGGAACCATGGAAGTGGCAGAGAGTCAGAGGAAGGGGGAGGGGATGAAGGTTCTGGGAGCAATGAAGAATATGTGGAAGTTATGTGGTAGCTGGTGACGCTTGGGTTCGAGTCCTTGCTGTTGGAGGGCATTCATATGCACTATATTCGTGTTTTTATACCTTCGCGTTAGACAGTAAGATTCTGTAAAATGCTAGCAACTGGTAATGTAATAAGCAGAAATGAGGGTAAACAGCAAGAAATTATATTCTGCATAAACATAACAAATGAAAACTGGGAAATAAGTTAGAAGTAATTGTAGATAACGTGATATAAGACGGACAGAGACGCATTTATGTAACATGTACCATCTGTAGTAGTATGTCCTGTAAATGTATCTTTCCTTCCATTTTCTATAGTAGATCACATTACCGTATGTAAACATCAGTCTAGCTCCGGGCACTCACACGTATAGTCACACTGCCCGCTCCTCTGTATTTCTTATCAATATAGCCTCACAGTGAAGTGCTGGTTTCACTTGAACCTACGAACTAATCACTCAACACAGTGAGTGAACCAAAACATGGCACAGTGAGTATTTTAAAGGCTATACATCAGAGTAAGGGGTAGTTATCATCTCCAGCACGCATCTCCTCTCCTCGTCCACCCTCATAGCAACAAACAATCACACCACCCCAGTGCAGTGATCGGTGTATATTGCGGCCTTCTACAGTGTCAGTGTTCAGTGAATTCTTACAGTGAATGTGTTTAGTGCAGTGAAATGTGTATAAGTACTATTAACATGCGTTTATAGTGTCAAATAGCACCCAAGGTCACGGACGAGGTACTGGGTAGTGGCCGCCATTTCGTGACGTCGGATTACATCACGCACCCGTGCGGGCTACCCGAGTGACACTCATGAACGAACACACACCCGAGCGTCCACTCCTTGTTGATAGTAATACAAACTGAGCTTATACACAAAGGTTTTCGCTCATTTCTCGCTCTCCCAATTGTTCTAGTGCATAGTGAAAGACAATGGTTTCTTGACCAGTTCGTTCCAAATCCACAGACACCCCACATCACTCGGACTTGGATGAGGAAACACGTGGACCACCTCCGGACCAGCTAGTGAACCGAGAAGACCCACCGGTCTGGACCGACAGTCCTCTCTATGCTGGCAACCAACCGCCGACATTGACGCCTCACTATCCAGACAGAGAAAGTGCCCCAGAATTCTTCCAGCTCATTCGGCACCTGGAGGAGGTGCGAATTTCTTCTGAGACCCACAGGAGGGCAGAAGAAGAGGAAAAACGACAGAGAGAGGACAAAAGACGCAGAAAAGATGAACAGAGGAGACTAAGGGAAGATGAGCACCGACGACAGCAGGAACAGGAAAGACGCTGACCGCTTTGCAGCACTAGGCAGCTCTTAACACAACAACGAGTTCCACCTACGTTTAACCTAGATGCACCGGAGTTCATTTCCGCTAATGATGCCTCAAATGTCATTACCTCCAACGCCGTCATGGACATCACGAGTACCTCACCAGTGACACATGCTGCAAACAAGACTGTCGCACACAGACCACCCACATTACGTGCTGACGACACTTTCCAGACGTTTCGACAGTGGCGCAGTCGTTGGGATAACTACACTGATATGGTGGACCTGCAGACCTTGACCAGGGAAAAGCAGCTAATACGGCTCAGGATAGCAGTGTCCCTCGATGTGCAACGAACCCTGGAACACACCCTCGGTGTACCAAAGGACACCTCACTGACAGTAAACGAGGTACTAGGTGTGCTCCAGAAACATTTCAAAATCCAGAAAAATGAAGCTCTACGCCAACGTGCACTCTTGCGCTGTAAACTGAAGGACGGAGAGTCATTTGCGGACTTCCACATACGTCTAATGGACATAGCCGCGGAAATGGACATGTGCTCAGGTGACCCAGTTGCTTGTGCGGACACTAAGCTCAAAGTGGTCCTACTAATGGGATTCAAAAATGAAGAGCTCGTGCGAAGCCTCACTTCTCTACATGCAGGAGCATCATTTCAGGATATGGTTACCTGCTGCCAATCGTTTGAGGCCTCCAGAGGTACAGCCTCAGCCATCCAATCGTCCCCAAGCCAACTGTGTGCTGTTTCCAGCTACAAGAAGATGAAACAGCAAAACAAGCCAACCCACTCCTCTCCTCCAAGACGTCAAAACAAGACATCAGAACCTAACACCGATTCCTGCCAATCATGTCACCGACGACATGACCCTGGGAAGTGCCCTGCAAAGGATGACACCTGCTCGAATTGCGGACGCAAAGGACATCGACCGAAGACTAACAAGTGTCCTGCCAAGGAAGGTGAGTGCCGCTTCTGTCACAAGACAGGACACTTAGTTAAAATGTGCCGGTCAACGATGTCGATTAAGAGTAAAAGATCACCCTCACATAGGAGGAACAGCAATTGTCGTCGCGAGTCAGCAGACAACAACACTCCAAAGTCCGTTTGTGTCTTACTGGTTTATGGCAGGACCATATCACAGCTTCAGATGTTGCCGGACACAGGCGCAGACGTTACAGTCATAGGTCAGAAACACCTGGACTCACTTGGAATTCCACACAGCGATCTACAGCCCCTGGCATCCATCACTACCCTAACAGCTGATGGATCTGAGATGGCCCCTGCCCTGGGATTCTTTCAAGCAACATTACAACTGGAAAAGAGGACTTGTACGGCAAAAATACAGGTCCATGATGGTGTCATGACTCCTCTCCTCTCCTACAGACACTGCCAGGAGTTACCCATCATTTCTCCCCAGTTTCCGAAGCTGATATTGGAGGTAAAGCACGCAAACAGGTGTGCCGAGTCGCACCACCCTGACCTGCCAACCCTGTCTGCTGCAAGAGAGCATTTCCTACAGGAATACAAGGACGTGCTACTCACTAAGCAGGACCTCAAAGTGGCTTCATTAAAACCGATGACGGGTAAACCCATGAGGATTCACCTGAAGGAGAGACCAGTACCATTTGCCATCCACACTCCAAGACAAATCCCCTTCGCATTCCAGTAACAGGTGAAGGAACTCGAGTCAATGGTACGTCAAGGCATCATTGCACCTATAGGAGATGAACCCTCTGAATGGTGCCACCCACTAGTTGCTGTAGCGAAGGACGAAGGCGTCAGGATCACCGTCGACCTGTCCCATCTCAACAGTCAGGTATCCTGCCCGACACATCCTTCCCCGACTCCCTTCGACGCAGTCTGCCGTGTCACTCCCTCATCACGGTACTTCACGACAGCAGACGCCCTGTACGGATATTGGCAGCTTGAACTCACCGAGGAAGACCAACACTTCACCACTTTCATCACACCATACGGACACTTTAAGCATTGCAGAGGTCCCATGGGCTTCTCAGCTACTGGAGATGCTTACTGTCTTCACAGAGACATATCCCTCCAGGGCATGCCAAGATGTGTCAAAGTGGTGGATGACATCCTCCTCTAAGACGATGACTTCAAGGCACACGTCCCACAAGTCGACCAGATGCTCACTAGGTGTCGCAAGAACGGGATCATTCTCAGCCGTAACAAGTTCGTGATCGCCGCCCCTGGTGTCAGTTTCTGTAGTTACGACTTCTCAGACAAGGGCATAGAAGCAGACCAGGACAGCGTCAGTGCCCTCCGTGACTCTCCTACACCTACAAACCTGACTGACCTGCGTTCCTTCATGAGCCTGGTGAACCAGCTGTCAGAGTTCACCCCAAGCATCGCAGCTGCCGCCCAAATCCTCCGCCCCTTGCTTAGCCTGAAACAAGTATTTACTTGGACAGCCGACCATGACGAGGCCTTTCAACGTGTCAAAGAAGCTCTGCTGCATCCACCCGTGTTGGCACACTTCAACCCAGTACTCCTGATCGTGCTGCAAACAGACGCGTCTCGACTCTACGGCATCGGCTACGCTTTACTCCAGGATCACGGCCAGGACCAGCTACGCCTCGTTCAGTGTGGCTCTCGCTTCCTCACTGACGCCGAGACAAGGTATGCCACCATTGAACTAGAGTTGCTCGCCGCTGTCTGGGCCATGTCCAAGTGCAAACCCTACCTGATTGGGGTCCCGAACTTCACCCTGATGACTGACCACAGGCCTCTGATACCGATCCTCAACAAGTATACGTTGGACGCAGTCGAGAATCCTCGCCTCCAACGCCTCAAAGGTCTCATCTCGCCCTACCAGTTTACGGCCGTGTGGCGTGCGGGAAAACAGCTCTGCATCCCGGATGCCCTGTCCAGAGCTCCAGTTAGCCGCCCCACGCCAGAGGACGAGAAACTATGCGACAACGCCGCTACACACCTGAGGAGTATAGTGACCTGCAACGCCATCGACACCGTCACCGACCCCAAGAATCAAGACGCCGACAGAACCCTACAAGAACTTCATCAAATAGCGAGTGAGGACCCTGAGTACGCCCGCCTCAAGGATTGTGTGACCACTGGGTTCCCCTCCAATCGGTATGATCTCCATAATTCGCTACTCCCCTATTGGAAGCTACGAGACAGCCTATCTGCCGACGGGAAGCTGGTTCTGTACGGCCAACGTATAGGCATACCTACTGCCTACCGCCGCCGAACGCTCGCTCGCCTCCATGACAGCCACCGTGGGGTGGAAGCGACAAAACGACGGGCACGGCAGACTGTATTCGGGCCTGGGATCAACGCTGACATCAGTACAGTCCAAGCCTGTCAGCCATGTCAAGTCATGCAACCCAGCCAACAGCAGGAACCCATGCAGAACGACGACCACCCAACGAGACCCTTCGAGTCCGTATCAGCCGACTTCTTCACAGTCGCGTGGAAGTCCTTCTTAGTGATAGCGGACCGGCTCTCTGGCTGGCCTGTCGTCGTCCCTTGCGGCGCCTCGTCTTCAGCGTCACGCGCCACACGCAAGTTCTGCTGCTACTTCTGGGATGTTGGTGTTCCACTCTGCCTGAGGACAGACGGCGGACCCCAGTTCACCAGCTCCGAGTTCCGTGACTTCTTGAAACACTGGGGCGTTCACCATGTGGTATCCTCACCATATTACTCCCAGTCGAACGGCCATGCCGAGGCGGCCGTCAAGTCAGTCAAGTACCTCATCTTGAAGACGGCGCCCTCTTGCAACATTGACAATGAAGACTCCGACAGAGGACTTCTCGAGCTCCGCAACACTCCTAACGACACAGGAAGATCACCAGCGCAGTTACTATGCGGTCGCCCGCTCCGCTCCTGCGTTCCTGCCCACCCAGAGTCCTTCTCGCAGGAATGGCAAGAGAAGTCTGAGGATTGTGACCGCCGAGCTGCCGCCCGTGCCGAACAGGTTAAACGTCGGCACGATAAGCACGCCCGCACCCTGCCCAAGTTAAATGTGGGGCAGATAGAACGAGTCCAGGACCCGACTTCACTCCGTTGGGACAAGATCGGGACCATCATGGGCTGCGGCAGAACAAGGGATTATGGGGTACGATTACCTAGTGGACGAGACTGGTGGCGTAATCGACGTTTCCTCCGATCAGTGCCTTCCCCCTAGTGCTGTTCCCCTCCCCCACATCCCTGTGGCCCCTTGCTCGGACAAGAAAACGAAGTCCTTTGTCAGTGACCCCCCCAGTGTTCCCACGCCGATCAAAGAGACTGCAGAAACACAGTCCGCTCGAGACAGAGCTACGAGCATGCGGGGTGAGGGAGGTGTAGATACGCGATATAATACAGAAAGACAGAGACGCATTTATGTATCATGTACCATCTATATTAGTATGTCCTGTATGTATTTCTATGGCCTTTCGTTTTCTGTAGTACATTATGGTACGTAAACATCAGTTTAGCCTCGGGCCTTAACGCGTACAGTCACGCATCGCCCGCTCCTCTGTAAATCTCTCAATATAGCCTTTAGTGAAGTTCTAGTTTCACTTGAACCTACAAAACACGAACCCTCTACGGAGTAACCACATAACTCAGTGACTAAATACAATCTCCAGACAGATTTGCGAGGAAGACTGAATGGCCTACTCCACCCCTTTCTCCACTCAACTTGCTTACTAGTGTTCTTGTGTAAAGCCCAAATTAATCCAATAAAATGAGTTTCTTAATCCACATATAAATATCCCAGGCCAAAAAGGGATTTCAAGATTCATTAGTGCACAAATAAATGGTCCCCCTTAGTAACCTCAGGTGAAGTTCATAAGGTCAATAGACATTTAGCTGGGCTAAGGAACAAAGCTCTCTTGACAAAATCTTTCAAGAGCTGATGCTAACAGACTATTTCTAAAGCTAACATATCATTTTTAGCCAAAAATATGGTTTGGGTTTATCTTAACCAATGAGAGATAATGATCACCATTCTCAGCTTGAAGATGGTGCGTAATTCACTAATTGTTCTCCTACATCCCAATGCTAAACGGATAACTTTTCATAAAAAGATGATGAGGAGCTAAGAAGACAGAAAAACTATCAGACTGTAAAAGGGCTAGGACTGTTGAAAGCTCCCACTTGGGCTGTGGTGGTAAAGGAAACTGTCTCCTTAGAAAGACAGATCGGAGAAATTCATCCATAACAGAACCTCTCATATACCAAAACGCAGAGGTAGGGGTTTATGAAAGGCACTCTTAAGAAAGAAAATAAAATTATTAGCTTTACTCTTGTTATGAAAAGACTAGAAAAGAACTCCAAACATAAGTCTTAAGCTTTTTTTCAAACATCAGATTCTTTCAGGAAGAACTGACTGGCTTTCCAGAATGAATGGTACTGTCTTTAAGTACCAATGTGGCAAATCAATTCTGAATGCCAAAAACTTCCTCATTCTGTGGTGTAGTGCGTACTGGAATGTGCCAGCTGGCATTGCTTCACCCAGCCTGATTGTCCGTTTGCTTAATGTCTAGTAGACACTCCATAAAGTGATCATGAACCTTTGCTTCATTATATGGGTGTTTAGAAAGAAAATAATATAAAATCATCACTCCCATATTAGGATCAGAAAAATAGTGCTGATAAAATCTGGTCTTACTGTAGGCTATACGGCAACCTTGCCGATCATCTCTACAGCACATTCCTATAACAACAGTCAAATGCTGTCTCAAAAACTTTTCTTGACAGGGGTGGCTAAGATTTCAAACTCCATCCAATATCTCTTTTTAACATTTGAAACACCCACTCTTAAAACTCTCACAAATATCTAAAGTTTTGAAATCAACCCTCCACTGAGTCTTAAAACTCTCACAAATATCTAAAGTTTTGAAGTCAACCCTCCACTGTGAAGATATTCTGAGGGGAACCTACCTGGAGATCCAGCTTGACGGCATGCTCTACGGCATCTTACCCATAATCTCCAGTGTGTATTCCTGCAAAAGCAAAACAAATTTCTTTTTTTCTTCTTTTTCTAAGGCTCCAGTCACAGACAAAAGTCCACATCAAGGACGGGCCCAAATTGAAATATAGAGAATTGAGAACGGGGGAAAAACAGACAGGGAAAGTAATTACAAATTTCTGAGAAAGTGAAAAACATGTCTCTTGAAATGAGCCAGGTCATAGTTATTTGGAAAGACATGAGAAGGTAGAGAGTTCCAAAGCTTCGACGTGTAGGGAAAGAAGCAGTTATCAAAACGGCACACC
>JAUUDW010636620.1:791-11079 GCA_032361385.1 Panulirus guttatus
TGGTCGTGCACCGTGTTATTTTCCCAGGAAAACGACCCCGCCTTCGAGTGATCACGGCGGCCTCGCGTTCTCATAGTGTGCTTAACCCCTTCAGCACGACGGTACGGCCCTTGTGCACGAGTGCACGACCCTTTGGGTTTGAAGACGTTACCTTGGCCCCGACCCGTAACGCCATGCCATGCCCACGGGTCGTACCGTCGTGCTCAAGACATAACGACCCCACCTGTGGGTTATCTTAGATCTTGCTTATCGCTGCTTGACGTGGTTCGATTTACCTTCCCCATTTAGCGAGTCGGTAAACAATGTATATGTTCATATTAACTTTCCCTTCATTAGCTGGGAACTTCAGCACACTGGTGATGGTAATTTGTTCACGAGTTCATCACGTCTCGCGCTTGACGAGACACGAAATTGCAGCAAGTGTTTGTTTACTTTACATTTGGAAACTTTAAGAACGTATGTGGAAAGGGTAATAGGGAAAGGGAGTTCTGTGTGTGTGTGTGTGTTTGGCACCAACCCTTCCATACCCCTTTATCTCCCCTCCCTTCCCATCTCCATCCCTCTCCATCTCCCCCTCCCCGTCTCCCGTCATTCCACTCCCCTCGGCAGCGCCGTCCGTAACTGGATTCGCCCCGCGGTGTCTTATCTCGCTGCTGGTGCCATGCCGGGTCGTTGATAACTGTCTGAGTGTAGAGGCTCGAGCGAGATGGAGGGAGAGGAGGGAGTCACTGGCTGCCGTAGTTGAGGGAGGGGGGGAAGTTGTGGTCGTCAGAGTAGTGAGTTGTGGTGGTGGGGTGTTGTGGTCGTGAGTACGGTGAGGGATGGATGAGGGGAGAGAGAGAGAGAGAGAGAGGATTAGGATGTGTTGGGTGGGATTTGCAGAAACAGGAGGAGGTTGGTAGATGTGTAAGAGAGATCTGGTAGGATTGGAAGGGCTTTGTTTAAAAGTGGAGGGAGCAGTCTCTCTCCCAGCCTGACTTCACAACTCGACCCACTTCCCCCTTGGCCGGCCAGGAATTGTTGGTTCACTCTCCCTCTTCTGTAGACATTATTTCCGTTTCTGCACCCGGGAATTGGCTGTTGGTGTGTTCCCACCATCTGCTTATGATACAGTACTCGGCAAACTTTTGCATGACATTTTTACCGTGAGGGCGTTTGGAACTCAAGGGAGGGCCGTTTTGATATCTGTTTCTTTCCATACACTGCTAAGCTTTGGAGCTCTCAACCCCGTCATGTCTGTCTAAACGACTCCGACGTGCCCCCTGTTTAAAAAGCAGATTTTTCCACTTCCTCCAAAATTCTTTAGATATTTTTACCTCTTCTTCTTAAGAGTCCCTCATTATTTCAATTAAGGCCCGGCCTGGATGTGAACTTTCGTCCGTAACTGGAGGCCCCAGCAATGAAGAAAAAAAGAAAGCATGGGTGGTGGGAAGAAGAATTTGGAGGAGGAAGAGGAGGAGGAGGCGGAAGGAGGGTGCATAGTTGAAGATGGAGGATGGGGGTGTTGGAGAGTGAAGGAGAAGGAGATGGTATGCTTGGGGGTAAACATCCCCCAACCCCCACACCACTGCAAACCGAGACACACAGACCAGGTGCGTAGAAGATGCAACAAAAGGAAAACAAACTCCGCTTCTCCGTTCACCTGCTGTGTCGCTCGGGGCGACCACTGGAGTCCAGCGAGGACGCTCGGGGCTGTGGAGGTAAAGTCTCCTTAAAGAGTGACTCCCATTAGTAGCCCTTGTCCTCCCCTCCTCCCAGACCTCCTTAAGGAGCAGATAGCTTGAGAACGCCAAGTCCTGTACCTGTAGACTACCTCTGGCCTTCTACTACGTCGGATCGATAATAGTACACGAGGCTAATGATGTCTCGTTCATCACTAGATCGGTGGGATCTGTGTTCCAAGAGCCGTGCGGCCGGCCGGCCCTGCCTTATTATCTACAGACGACAGGATGACGCCAAACGTAAATGGCAGCGATGATGGGGTCCAGACATGTTAGACTTCCCCTAACCAAAGGGGGTGGCTTTGGCTCCCCTAATGCTCCTGACGTTCCAGGGAGATTCTGCCCGAGGGAATGGTAAGTCGATGGTGATATGTGGTATGGCGAGGGTGACTTGTAGTGGTAGGGTGTAGGGTAGTGTAGCAGATGGTGTATTCTGGTCGTATGTTGTTGTTTGGGGATGGGTTATGTGTGTGTGTGTGTGTGTGTGTGTGTGTGTGTGTGTGTGTGATTACTCTTTGTAGGTTACAGGGAGAGAGTTTTACACTCGAGTTGCCCCGTCTCTTAACCTTGTGTATATGTACCATGTCTTTACTCCTGTGTGTACACTCACACACACACATATATACGATCTCCACTCTAAGCCAGGTACTCATTATTATTGACCAGCCCCGAGGGGAGGGGTGGAACACCTTGGTCGCGTGTGGGCCGACTAGTATCTCGCTCAAGATTCGAACCCATACAGATCTGATCTCATGGTGACTCATGATCACTTTGTGTGTATATGTTTAGAAGCGTGGGTGTGTGAGTGACTCGGTGTTGACATGTGATGTGACTAAACACAGTCAGTATATCCAAGGCACACAGGCTCACCTGTCTCACAGATGCTCCTCTCGCAATGTAAGGAAGTGAATTACTATTTGTTTCTTACTATTGTAACCAGCAGATTCTCTCTTTAATTGATGCTTCTCTTGGTCTTGAGCAGAGCATCAGCGTCAACAACAGTCTAGAGTTCCCATGGCCTATGATTATAATGTTTATATCAGGCGGTAAGGATAACCAGGGAAGGGCCTGCCTCAGGTGTTCCTCACATCACAACAACGAGCGTTGAGACGGCAAAGGGGGACATAACACCACCAACCCCGCTGTGCCCGTTTCCGTGGGTACAGCGAACAGCTGAATATCTGGTGTGGTAACCACAGCTGTTTCCGGTAAATGGACTTGAAATGGATTCTTGATAAGGAGAGTTTGTATCCATAGGGCCTCCCATCGGGCCGAGATCGGTCCCATAGCAGAGAGGAAGGCGCTCCTGTGTTACTGTCAACAGCAACATTCTCTCTCTGCGTGTCTGAATTGTACGCTGTAGTTTTTTTTCTGCGTTTTTGGTTGTCTTAAACCTTTGAAACATGACCCTATGTATTTTATAAACTGGGATAGCTGTGTGTGGCTGGGCAAGTACTCCTACCATCCCCAGAATAAGTGAGTGAGGAAGAGAGAAATTCATGGAAGGCTGGAGCCGTGCCTGGAAATAGGTGGGTCTTGAGGTCTTCAACTCAGGCTTTCACGGGCTTTTAGAAGCCTTTCTGGATCTCGATCCGTTTCCTCCGCACAAAGAGTTGTGGCTGCTTATCATCCCCGAGGCATGCGTGTCCTCCTTCCCTGGGGATGTGGCCTGCACCACACGGGGCTCGGCTTGCGTCCGAGGAGGTGTGGTCTGCATTGCTAAAGTTTGTCCTGCACCACAAGGGGGCGGCCTGTATCACTGGGGCGTGGTCTGCAGCACTGGGGCGTGGTCTTCATCACCGGGGCGTGGTCTGCATCACCAGGGCGTGGCCTGCAGCTCTGGGACTTAGCCTGTATCACTAGGACATGGCTTGCATCATTAGGGCTTAGTCCGCAAACACTGAGGAGTGGCCTGCCACACTGGGGCGTGACCTGAATTATTGGGACGTCACCTGAAACGTAACCTGAATTACTGGGACCTGACCTGCAGCACACATTATGTTCTCCCCGCCCACCCCATTTCTTTTTGCCAGGCTTCACGCTCCGTCTGCCTCCCACATGGCCTTCAGCGGTCTGAGATTACTGGTGATGCGTTGCTCACGGCCCTTGGGCCACCCACGTCCCTTGGCACCTATCAGGCACAGGGTTTGCCTCGTCCCGAGGCGCCCATCAGTCACAGGGCTCTTCAAGGCGGGTCGTCACGTCCCCCGAGGTGAACCAGCCAATGAGGCTCCCTGGGGCGCTACGTCCCCTGACACGCATCAATAGGCCGTCCGGGGACCCCTTGCGTCAGTGGGAAGCGTTTTCCTTCAGTGATGTTCCAGATTTTTCTTACGAGCTGATTCGAAGTGACATGTGGGGAACCTTCAGACGAGTGGAAGTATACACAAAGGGGTTCGTAACGCATATAAAGCTATCCTGACCGAATGTCAGTTAGTTCAGAGCGTACGTAGAAGGGTTCGGAAATACTCTGAAGCTTTCGGAACGTGGAGGGATTCACAGCTCATTTACAAAAGAGCTTTTCAGAAAGTACTTAGAGGAATTCTGAACGTGTACAGATGGGCTTGGAATGGTTTATGGCATATTTGTACGTGCAATGTCTGTCACAATCAAAACATGGTGTTTACATTGCACATAGAAGGGTTCTGAACTTACGTAGAGGAATTCATACTTATCATATGGATGTGGATGGGAACAGACTTTGGAAAGGAAAGAAAAGAACAAGTAGAAACAGACGCTCAGATGCGGAAGCTAAGAATATTTTCAGCTGTGACTAGGATGATTCAGGCAGGTCATCCCCGTGTAAACACTGAGCCAGAGAGCTGGCACAGCTCGGCTCTTTCTTTTAACCTATGACTGGCACGGCACCTGTCTGGCCGGTAGTGCCACCCGCCGGCCCTCACCCGAGTCACTACCGCCTCTTAACCTAGCCGACGTCACCACCTGTTTCAGCCACAACCACCACCACCACCACCGCCGCCGCCGCCTCTCCCATGCACCATCGAGGTCACCGCTTGTCTCTCCCTACCATCATTGACCGTCCATGAGTTCCATTCCAGCACCTTGCCAACAAGCAGGCTCAAAACATGGCTGCGACGCCACCAGAGAGGCTCCACAGCCTTAAATAGCCAGGCATCGTCCATCCCCCTTAGTGATAGCTTGCACTGGCCGTCCGGTGCCACAGGGGGCACTGGGTGGACGCCGGTGCTTTTTGCCCACTCACCACCTCCTCGCATCCTCCGCCTCGAGTTCGTCCCTCACGTGTATTCTCCCGGGGCCCCATCTGTCCGGATGCCTTGAAATGCTCTCCTCCTCACGTGTGTCTCTCCCTCCCCCCTTTGATGTTACCGTCCCAGGTGTCTCCCCTTAATGTGCGGCCTCGTTACGCTCTTTTTCTCCTCGCGCTCGTGTGCGTGTGTCTGTGTGTGTGTATGTGACTCACCACAGCTCCGTCACCGACCGCCCCCGAAGACGCTGGCCCACCGCCGCCTCGTGTCAGGTGCACGGGAATGGTTTGTGTGTGCGTTGTGGTTATGGACCATTGTTCTCTTGAGTTTGTAGAAGCGACGGAGGGCCCGGTCATAATGATTTTGTGGCAGGCACCTTCTTCCCCCCAACGCCACAGTTTCTTTGATAGGTTAATTAGGTGTGGCGATCTACCTGTACGGGTAATATGTTCATTAGTGTGCGCCCCATGTCGCCCGGCCCAACCCAGCGAGAGTGGCGGGGCGTTAATGTTTATCTCTAAAGATAGAAGGTGTCAAGAACACCTTTGTGTAAAAGGGGGTCAGGGTGATTAGATATAAGGTTATCTGTTGTATATGGCACCCTCCTCCGTACGGTGCACCTCATATTGGATGCCCTCGTCTCCGGTCACCTGTGAGTGCCGCCGACAAGGGCTGTATACCCGTTATGGTACCTTGATTTAACTTCCTCTTTCTGAACAGATTCAGTGCACACTTTGCAGATTTGCATAATAACCTCTTCAGCAAATGAGGGTTACGGTTCTGTGGGGCCGACCTTGTGAATTCGCTGTGCCCGTATCTCTGGCACAGACCTACAGCTATTTTTGCCTGAAGGGACTCGGGGCGCGTGGCTACCGCCTCCCGCGGGTTTCACTCCTCACTAGGTGGTTTTTATTTATGTTACTCGTGTTTACGTTCTTCCTGTTCGTGCAGCGAGCAGTCCTCTACTTGTAAGTGTAACTCGCGTGTATGACTGGACTTGTTCGTTACTTTTGAGTGGGGACTCGCTAAGAAGGGACACATGAGCTGAGGCGAGAGGACGTACGGTTAGAACCCTCCGCCTCGCCGTCCGGTTGATCGAAAGCTAAGGGGGGCGCGCGGTCGACGCGGCCACCACAGTGGCCCCTGTGAAGGCGCTTTGGCACTTAGGTTCACTGGCGGCTGGCTGGGAGTGTCTGGTAGTGCCTGCCCACTGGTGCTTCCCCACAGGACTTACGTGCAGCAGTGCTCACCTCCGACCCACTGGACTGACGCCACCTCCGCGTCCGTCTTTATCTCCAGCGTCGTGCCTTACCCTCCACCTCCGTCAGGAAGGACCAGAGTGTCAGGTAAGTTCTGTAGGAGCCAGGATGGGACACGTGTTGGGCCGGGTCGGTGCCAGGAGTACTACGAGCGCCACGCCTTTAGTGCCTGGCGAATGTACAAACACTGTGGACCGGTAGTGACAACATCGACGACTTTAATAGTGCCAGTAGCAAGTGCCAGTGCCCTTGTGGTGGCAGGAGGGTCAGCTTCGTCCCAGTACCTGGCGTCCTGGTCTGGCATCAGCTAGTGGGTTGTTGGGAGGGCGTGTGACCTGAGCACCACCGATCCACGATTGCTGCGAGGAGGACAAGGGTAACAAGTGCAGTGGACGCCGCTAGAACTATCATTACTGAGCGTTGCAGTGGAACAGGGGCGGCAGTGACCCGAAACGCCGCTGCGGAACGATCGTTAAGGAGTGAAACTGTTCGCTGTATTGGCTCGAGGGTACGATGGCCTCCGGGAACATGTCTCAAACGTGTTTGGGCTAGGGAAGCCATCACTCCCATTCGCACCACCAGTGAGACTTGCTCATATCTGTTATATACGCATCAGCTGTCTCAGGGTCCAGAAAACGTCTTGAAAACAGGATTCAGGTGCAACGTGAGTGACCTTGTCTTATGCTTCGACAGCCATAAATACCGTGAAAGTTGTAATATAACCTTCGAGTTCCTGATTGATTACAGCAGACTGTAGGGTAATTAGTGGAGTTAGCCATTAGTGTAACCCAAGTTGAAAGTTGAGGCTTCGGTAACCGAGGGGTCGAAGAGACGATCAACCATCTGAAACACAGTAGACAAATGGGAGCTTTTTTTTCTTTTTTAGCGCGTATCTCCGTCACAGTATCCGGATCAGCCACTGATGTGCTTAAGGGTGACTGAAACATGGATGCCTCAAGGAATCTGCCACTTATGTACGGCGTTAGTAATGTCCTTTTAATGCAGAGAGCTTATTGGTAAGTGCCGCTGCATGACACGACGATTACATGGCATGACTGGTACTGCATGGCATGACCTCTGTTGCATGTTATGACTGTTGCTGCGTAATAACCTTGCTATTGCATGGCATGACTGTTACTTGGCATGGTTTCTTCTGCGTTGCATTACATCTAATGCATGGCATGACGTCTCCTACATGGCGTGATGTCATATTGTTCGAACCAGCCAGACGTGAATTACGAACATGTACAGGACGTCGTTGGTATGTCATTTTGATACTTATCTAAATAGAAGTTCCCAAACATCCGCCCTGCAAAGGCGATCTTCATGTCATACTTAATGGTGCCTGAGACCTTAGGAGATGTAACGGGGTTACATCCCTGTTCTGCTCACCCGTGAAGGTACAGCGGAGGCAGTAAGGCGTCCGTGGCAGACATGCGTACACGCAGTCGCATGCGCACAGGCAGAGACGCATGTGGCAGCCGGCGGACGTATAGCCAAAGAATGCAAAGAATTCTCATTACCGTAAAATCCAATTTATTGCAATCCTCTGTGCGTCGACCCCTTATGACGGCGGCAGTGGAGGAGGGACGAAGGCGCTGGTGGGTGGTTCTGAGGTCGTCCCAGACACACGGGCGTGAGGGCGTGTGTGTGTGTGTGTGGGTATAAGACACCGGCGGGATCAAAGGCAGGATAGACAGGCGTGCAGGGGTGAGTGGGGGTCTGTCAGACTTCACGCGTGGGCGCATCCGTTTACGGGCGTGGGACAGTTGTAGAATGGCACATCAGACTTCAGACTTAGGCACACAGGGTGTAAGCGTAGATGTTGCTCCTGACTCAGATATTAGCTGGTGTAGGGCCGACTTCAGACTCCGGTAGAGGGGTGGGTGAGTCTGGGTTGGCCTGCCACCCACGTCAGAGAAGCGGACGTCTTGAATTGGGAGCTTGTGTCCTTTGGCTGCGTGGGAGGAGGTGACATCAACAACTAACCTGTCAGGCACGTAAGGGTGAGCAAACACAAATTTCTCCTCCTCCTCCTCCTCCTCCTCCTCTTCCTACCCTTCCACAGGCGGAAGCTGTTGATAAAAGAAGACCAGGGGCGTAGAGGAGGGTGGTCTGTAGAGGCTTGTTTGTGTCTGCGGGTGAGTGATGTGTGTGTTGCCTGCCGGCAGCGGCATCGCCTGACTCGCTTGGGCCATCTGCTATCTTCGTGGCGGGTACATACACGCATGCACTCGGGAGCACACCCGTGCGAGCCAGAGCACATAGACTAGCGGGGAAGGCACTCTCGCTTGCTACCACAGCTCAGCCCTCTCTCTTTACGAGGCGACCTCCACGAGCTGGGCTACAATCTCGTCGCAGGTACTCGTAAGTAGGTAGGTGTAGGTACTCGTATGTAGGTAGGTGTACGTACTTTCTCTCTCTCTCTCTCTCTCTCACGCGACTAAGGACATGAATGCCCACACACACGCGTCTTCCCCTTGTCTTAGCCAGAGCTGTGTGCTGTAGCAGTCACCGCCCGACCATTCCTAATTAATCTCAACTAATTAAACTTCTTGAGTCGCACAGGCGCTGTAGACGTGCGTGTTGGGACTCCCGTCTGTCCGTGTGCGTGGGGTTCCCTGCCTCCTGGCATCGTGCATGGAGCGGTCCGATTCATTTCGCTCCACAGTGTTGATTCGTAACGTTGTCTTGGGTCGAGATGAGCACCGGCCTCTTCTCTTAACGCGAAACGACGCGTCTAATGCCCCAGGATTGTAGCGGACACTGTCTAAGTGGCGCATGCGCATCAAGCACGCACGTACGCACGCAGGGAGGCACTTAAAACTTTCGTGGGGGCGAGGGTATGTAGTTTAGCAGTGCTTCGGTTTGCTCTTTGATATGGTCGTCTTTGTTTGCGATGTTGTTTGCTACGGTGATACGTACTTTGCTGGTGTTAGATTCGCTCCACCTTAGCTAATCTACCTTTCTCTCTGTCCTCACTGTTAGAGGCGTTACTCTTTCTAACCCTGTAAACCTGACAGGTTGTTGAATGGAGTAACTTCATTGAACCTGATGGTAATTGTTTCTTTCTTTACGATTCCCTTGAACTGGGGGACCGGTAGGAGGTTAGCCTTTATTCAAAAGCCCCATGGTATATTCAAAAGCCATTTGGCTTATTGAGAAGCCCTGTGGGATATCCAAAACCCCTGTGGTTAATCGGAAAGCCCTGTGGTTTATCCAGAGGCCTCGTGGTCTATGAACTCGTCTCGACAGCTTTCTCCGAACAGCTTGATGAACCATTTTCTGTTTCTTATTCTCTCTTCCCCTCCTTGTGTATCACAGTGCTTGTTGCGTACGTAAACTGACATGGGGGGAAAAATCGGTCCTTTATCCTGCAGCGAAATGCCCGGCAACCCTCGCCGGCACATAGGCTGAGCTTACCTCACTGTCATCTACGCTTTCCTCATGTATAGATAAGTTTGTCTTACTGTGAGGTAAGCTTACCTCACTGTCAGCTAAGCATCTCCTCACCTATAGATAAGCTTGTCTCACCATCGGGTAAGCTTACTTGTGTCAGCTAAGTATTCGCTGACCAATAGGTAAGCTTGTCTCAACATCAGGTAAGCTTATCTCACTGTCAGCTAAGCATTCCCTCACTGTCACTAACAAATTTACCTTCGCTCCTCCCTCACTAGCATAGCTGTCACTCGCTTTAATTGGCCGTACCCCTTCCGTACGCTAAGTGTAATTACGCCCTCACACTAAGTGGTCTGGCCTCCCCCGTCGTTAATTAGCCCCCGCCATATAGAGTTGTGTGTGCCCTCCATTGGCTAAGTGCGGGTGGATCCCCTCCTACAGTATTACCACATATCCCCTTACAGTATTACCTGACATCCCCCATCCAATATTACTGCTTATCCCCCTCCGCTATTGCCATATATCCCCCCTACAGTACTACCACTCCAAAAGAACCCTTTCATTTATCACATTTTGGTAGGTCATCGGAAATATGGGAACGTTGATGACATTATTCATGGTGACAGCGCCTCTCCCCTCCCCGGGGGTAGGGGCTTTTCTCCCCCTCCGCCCCCTCCTCCTC
>JAUUDW010636631.1:0-11077 GCA_032361385.1 Panulirus guttatus
AAAAAGAGTGTGGTTGAGAGAGCAGAAGAGGGTGTGTTGAAATGGTTTGGATATATAGAACGAATGAGTGAGGAAAGATTGACAAAGAGGATATGTTTCAGAGGTGGACGGAACAAGGAGAAGCGGGAGACCATATTGGAGGTGGAAGGATGGAATGAAGGGGATTTTGGAAGGTCGGGGCCTGAACATGCAGGAGGGTGAAAAGCGTGCACGGAATAGAGTGAAATGGAACGATATGGTATGCTGTGGTCGACGTGCAGTCAATGGACTGAACCAGGTCATGTGAAACGTCTGGGGTAGACCATGGAAAGGTCTGTGGGGCCTGGATGTGGATAGGGAGCTCTGTTTTCGGTGCACTACACATGACAGCTAGAGACTGAGTGTGAGCGAATGTGGTCTGTTCGTCTGTTTCCTGGCGCTACTTCGCTGACGCAGAGGGTGGCTATGCTATTTCCTGTGGGGCAGGTGGGGTCAGGTATGGATGGAGGCGAGCAATTATGAATATGTACTTGTGTATATGTTTATATGCATGTGTATGTACGTGTATGTATACATGTATATATTGATATGTATATGTATGTATTGTGCATATATGTGCATGTATGTATAAATGTGTGTATATGAGTGAATTGATCATTCTTTATATATTTCCTGGCGCTATATCGCTAACGCGGGAAACAGCGATCAAGTATGATAAAAGAATATATATATATATATATGTGTGTGTGTGTGTGTGTGTGTGTGTGTGTGTAATTACCAGTACGGCTTCTGTAGGCGAGATCCACTAGTGATATTCCTTTCTATCTACTAATGTCTGGTCATCATCCTTGAAATATTTTTGGGAATCCCATGTAGTTGCCCTTAACATATGTAAGGCTTTTCACGGGTGTGGCATCGGGATTTCGTATCTAAGCTCCCCTCTTTGGCTTTCCTTCTTCACATTGCTCTCTCATATCTAGCTGCCTCTGTAGCCATTCTGTCCCCCTTTTTCCATCAGCCGCGGTGTCCCTCAAGATTCTTTCTTCTATCAACGATTTCATTCCACAAGTAACAAAATGCACACATACGCTGACTACTCAACACTGTATTCCTCCATGCTTTTCAAATCCTCTCTTTCTCTCACTCGATCTGCATCTCGTCTCCACACAACTTTCTCAGTAAACTCAGACTTAGACAGCATATCTCCGTTGGGGTAGACGAAATCTGATTGTTTAATTCTTCCATGACCCAGTTTCTACCCATCTTTCTATGGAAAGTTCCTCAACTTTCCTCTGTCCTTTGACTCGGTGAACGTATTTAGTCTTACTGTAACATTGACAGTCTTGGAAACGCCACATTACGGGAAGAGCTAAGTCTGCCTCAGAGAAACAGAGTCCTGTTTAAATATCGAAATTTCTTTTCTTCCGGACAGTTGCTCCGTTATACAAAGGACTGATCCCATCTTGTATGGAGTACTGCTCTCACATTTGGGTGGTTCTAGCTCTGTATCCTTACTTGACAGAATTGAGTGGAAAGCGAACTGACTTATCGACTCACCAAGGCTAACTTCAAAGCTTGACCCACTAGCCTTACGCCGCAATGTTAGTTCACTTTCCCTTCATCGGTTTTGCTCCCGAGAGCTGGCTGCTTGTCTGCCCACACCACTAGCTAGATTATGCAATACCTGGCAAGCTGCTTCGTCGCATGATTACTGTGTGGCCTTCGGCAACTCAAGGGTGGGCCGTTTTGATGACTGTGTCTTCTTTCCCTACACGTCTTTCCTAGCAACTATGACTTAGCACTTTTTGAAGTACTGGTTTTTCACCTCTTCCAAGATTCATAAATACTTTTGTTTGTGACTTTTTTCCTTTTCATTAACCTTTTTTTCAGTTAAGGCCCGGCTTTGATGTGGACTTTTGTCCGTGACTGGAGCCTCCAAAGTTAAAAGAATACAGTTATATTAATGAACGTAATCATATTTATCCATTTACTTCCACTAGTATATTATTTACTACACCTTTATAAGTTATAGTATATGTAGCATATACGTAATACATAGGCCTATATACAGTATGATGTCTGCAACATATTTCGCAGATTCTGTACATTTATATTTTTGATACTCAGACATTATGAGGTGTTCAGAGAACTGCTTATGTTAGGCTTTACGACGTACAGCCAGCGTTTAACGATCAAAGAACTATTTCACTCGATAGGAAAATGTCAAATTATGATCACTTAATAATTTCACAGGTCATAAAATGCGTTTACAGCTCTGGGAAATACTACCACAACATTAACATCAAAGCCTCTGGAAGCTGTTATTACCGGTACAAACTGGACCTGCTTACAGTGGCCAGTGTTGGTACGGGGATGGTTGTCACAGCTGATGCTGCCAGTTGTGGTACGAGGATGGTTGTCACGGGTGGTTTCAGAGTTGTTGTAATGAGTGTGACAGTAGGGATGGTTGGGTGGCAAAGCTTTCCACGGCAGTATTGTTGACCGAATGTAAAGTGGTTGACAGGTGATGCCGTGGACAGTATATTGAGGATGACAGGATTGGTGTGGCTGAATGGTTGGTTGTTTAGTCAAGATGACGATGCAGCTGACAGAGTGAGGTGGTTTGCAAGTCATGGTATGACAGAAACATTGGTGAGGTTGATGAGTTAATGTGGTTGACAGGTTGTATTTTTAGAAAGGATGGTGTAGTCGACGTAATGGAATGGTTAGGAGAGTGATATGGTTGACAAGCAATATGGCTGACAGGATGGTATGTGTATCCACAAGATGTAGTAATGAAAGCAGTATATCTGACAAGGTAGTAAGGATGGAAGGTTTGTATGATTGACAGGATAATGTTGATGGGAGAAGTGTGTGGTTGACAGGATGGTGTGGATGTGAGATGTGTATGGTTGACAGGGTGGTGAGGATGGGAGGTTTGTATGGTTGACAGGATAGTGTGGATGGGAATTTTGTATGGTTGACAAAGTAGTGTGGATGGAAGATGTGTTTGGTTGACAGAGCGGTGAGGTCGGTAAGGGAGAGGATGGTGTGGTTGCCCACAAGTTTAGTTGACTATGGCAAATTATTCCATGTCTTGATCAATCCCGTGGAAGGAAAAATGATTTGCCTCATCTGAAGTAAAACGCTCTCCCCTGGTGAGAATCTGACTAATCTGCTCTTGAATAGCTCTTGAAATGAAGACTGTCGAGTTTTGAATACCTGCATCAGATCATCTCTCGACTTTCTTTTACCCAAGTTATGTTGTCTGGCTGGCTTTCACAGGCTTCGTCTCTCAGTCCGTATATCATCTTGGTAACTCGCCACTGTGTCCTCTTAATTCCGTCTCAATCTTTCTTAAAGAGGAGGATCAAAATTGGAACGCAGTATTCAAGGTTGAGACGCACCAGTGAATTGTAAAGAGAAAGCATTAGATTTTTTAGATATGAATTTGATTACCTTATCTACAAAGCCTTGAATTTTGTTCTTTTTATTTCTTGCTTCTGTGCCCTACTCGTTTGGCTCTAGATCATCGGAAATTATTACAGTTAAGTCTTTTTCCACTTTTACAATTGTAGCTCAGCAGTAGTCACATTGAAGTTTGTGACTTCGTTTTTTACTGCCAATTTTTACTGCAAAACTGTGCACTTATCGATACCAGAATTCATCCGTTTCTTTTGAGCCCAATCTATTAGTTTGTCTAAGTCAGCTTGCAGCTGTAGACATGATTTTCGTCGCAGCTTTGCTTCCCAGCTGAGGGTCGTCTGCATGCCTTATCTTACAACGTTGCCAGTTATCAGGTTATAACTATCATTGCCATGTACTGGAAAAAAGAATGGTCCCAAGACAGATCCCTGTAGCACTCCACTTGTTACATTTAACCATTTTGAGTCTTGATCCTTAATCACTATTCTGTTTCTAGCCACTCAGTCAGTATTCTAACCACCAAAGCACATGTGTACTCTTTGACGTAACGTTTGCTAGTAATCTAAATACATGATATCAACCACTTTACCTTGACTGTACATGATGATTATGATATCAAGAAATGATGCATGTTTGTCAAACAAGAACGATAGCATCAAAACCCATGCAGCGATTCGTTAACCAAATGATGATTCTCTGAAATTATTTACAATTTTGTCTGGAATGATAGTTTCCATAAGTCTGCCAAGCACGGACGTCAAGCTATTTCACTGAATTATAATTTCAGGGCAGGAACTAAATGCCTTTTACGAATATGAATGTAACTTGACAAACTTCCTTTAGCAAATGACCAATGGAAAAGAGCGGTGAAGGACCTAACTATCTCATTTCAAGCTTCTTTCATTGCTCTCAGGTAAAACATAAAGTACCGGCCGTTTTATTTGCTCATCATTACATGTAATGCCTTCATTATATCTCGATTGAGTATTTCATCAAGTTTCGAAAAGTTATCATTCGTTAGCAATGGGACTTCATCTGGAACATTAGTTGTGTCGTCTGTAGATAAGAGTATCATTCAAGATCTTTGCCACGTCTTTTCTTAATATTTTCCGTAAGTAATGGACCAAGTGATTGCGTAATGACTTCTCTCTTCTAACGTTCCTGGAAGATTCCTTCGGATTTCTTTTGGCATTTTCAGCAATATTCGGTTTATAATAACAGATACTTAACTTGTAAACCCCTTTGTCTTTCTACGAAAATTTGTGTAATTTATTCTGCCATATTGACGACTGATATCCTTGAGTTTCATGTGTTCTGTTTTCCTAGACAACGGGCCGGTGTTCATATCAGTGTTCCACCATTTTGGCTTTCATAGTTCTGGAAAATGACCGTCTGCCACGCCTTGTTCCTTCAGCTACCATGAATGTTTTTATGAACTTTTCCAATTTCAGTCCATCTAGTCACGGAGGTATCATCCCATCTTATTGTATTCTTACGAGGTGAATGAGAAGATCAAAAAGCATTGTCTAGAATCTTCTATTTCTTTCACAACTGTCGTGGAAACCAGTATTTAAAGCAGTGTTTAAAGGGAACCGAAATGCAATTTCTCGGCCATCACCCGTACCAAACCTCTCTCCAACCGCCACATTACCGACGAGATCCTTGGCTGTCCTTAGATATGTTTACTCGATCACTTTGCAAGTAGGTTTCTCAACGAATTGTATTGGGATACTGGTAAACATGGTATGTAACCGTCATGTGGAACTACTGGAAAGGGATTCTCCCCACACAGATACGGGCATGTTCAAGTCAGTCGCAACAGAATTGCGTTCATTATAAATCCAAGTTGGTCATTAAGTCTTTCGTCTGATTCTGGTGTCGTGGGGGATAACATTAACTATTTTTTTTTTACAAAACTTAATAATTTCCACAAATATGGAGTCCGCTTTGAGAATAGCATCTACTATTCTTCCATACACGATTAAGCTTAACTTAGGAAACAAGAAGAAGACACCACCCCATAAAAGATATGTATCCTTTGTCAATATTTAGTACTGTACTCTGGAAAATACATCATCGCTGAGGAATTCTCTGTTCTTATAGTTTAACTGACTTAAGATTTTGAGGTACCAGATATCTCATAGTCTCTCATGCATTTGTTTATGTATCCAGGAGTTTGCTTCGTTCCTTGTGACGTAAACAAAATATTCTAAGGAATGAGTGTGGGAACTGTTGACAGAGGTGAACGAGCCGCCTCCACACGTGTTGCTATCTTTACCCCAATGTTCCAGTAGACTTAGTGAGAAGCCTGATGGACCGGGCAGCGCCTACATCGCTAAGGGGAAAGCCGTCCTTCGCAAACATGTTGGGCCGCAGGTAAGATTGGTGGCACATGTTTACGAACACAGCTCCTTCCTCTGGATCGATTGCTCTGTAGGAACAGGAAGAGACGTAGAGGGAGAGGTTAAAGGGAGGAAGAGGATCTTTCTCCCTCTCTCGCGATAAGAGCCCCGTGCAGGCCCAGCCCCATAGCAGAATAATCGTCGTAGATGCTTGTAAGGAAGAACTTATCTTCCGCTCATTCTCCTACAGTTTACGCTGTGGTAGGCGACCATTTCGTCCATATTGCTAGAAATAGTTTCACTGTCATTTTCCGCAAGTGTTGCATCACAGCATCATACGTGAAGGGTAGCAATGGCATCATGTTAGCCAGAAGGCCGCGGCCTGTGATTGGTTGGCTAATGTTATCACAGGAGAACATCTGTCGCCCAGCTATGTGGATAAGGACGGGTTCTTCCTTCTACCCTTGGGGTCGACAGTAGCCAGTGAGCCACATGTTATGATCGGTTGCAAAGAACGACTTATTATCTCTCTCTCTCTCTCTCTCTCTCTCTCTCTCTCTCTCTCTCTCTCTCTCTCTGTCTATCTGTCTATCTATCTCTCTATCTCTCTATCTATCTATCTATCTCTCAATACTAATCCATTTTCAGTTGATGCTAAATCTGAATTTACATTGCATAATACTGATGCTGGACCCTGAACGATCTCACATTCCTCCTCTTGCCACAGGTACGGTAACTGGGCTCCTCACCTCCTACTAAACAATGTCCTGGAGATGCTGGCTATCTCGTCACTCTGGTCAGTACATTTTTACCTTCTAGTTTTGACATTAATGATTCAAGTTCAATGACCCTTGGTGTGAGAGTAAAGCACCCTCCTCATCACCATTGCTTCCTGAGGTATACCAGTACGACCCAGGGTGATGCTTGCATGACCTTTGACCTGACACCATCAAACCCTTGGGTCGTACGTCGTCCTCAAGTTTCATACCGGCGTAAGTCTTGGGGTTCAGCTACAGATTCAAGGAAACATCATCATGGGATGGAGACCCCACAGCCAGGCCAGCAGGAATACATGGGAGGCAATGACGCCTCACTCCCTCAGGTGGGTCCTTATGATATCATTGGATCTGTCTGTTTGTGTCTGTCTGTCTGTCTGTCTGTCTGTCTGTCTGTCTGTCTGTTTGTTTGTTTATTTGTTTATTATTACTATAACTTACGGGTGAATGATGTCTAGATGTCCCATTTTGAGAGAGGCCATTGCATTCCTTGACATTTTAAGGTGGAGGTACCATGCTGTACCCAGACATTTTAAGGTAGAAGTACCTTGCTGTACCTTGGCAGTTTCAAGGTAGAGGTACCTTGCTCTACCTTGACAGTTTAAGGTGGGGGTACCTTGCTATACATTGACAGTTTAATGTGGGGTACTTTGCTGTACATTATCAGTTTAAGGTGGGGGTACTTTGCTATACCCTCACGGTGTAAGGTGGAGGTACCTTGCTATACCTTGACAGTTTGAGGTGGGGGTACCTCGCTGTACCTTGACAGCTTAAGGTTGAGCACTTGCTGCATAGTGACAGTTTAAGATGAGTGTACCTTGTTATACCTTGATAGTTTAAGGGACCATGCTATACCTTGACAGTTTAGGATACAGTTACCCTGTTATAGTTTGACAGTTTAAGATAGAGGTACCCTGTTATACCTTGATGTCTTAAAGTAGAGGTATCTTGCTAAACCTAGTTTAAAATGGAAGTGCCTTGATATAACTTAACAGTTAGGGGTTTTCAAACCGCTTTATTGGGAGACTAGATCATGAAGTTACGTGTTCACTGAGTTAAGCCTGGCGTGGGTAAGCACCTTGATCACTGAAGCCTAGTTTGGGTTACGATAGGACACAAGGGGAAAACTAAGAACTGTATTATATTGTTTCACCTGTGTTGTCGGAGTTTAGTTGCATGTGACGAATGCTGCCAGGGTGAAGACAAAGTTGGGAGTGACAAGCGCTGTTTGGGTGAAGACAAAGTTGGGAGTGACAAGCGCTGTTAGGGTGAAGACAAAGTTCTGTGTGACGAGCGCTGTCAGGGTGATGACAAAGGTGGTCGTGACCAACGCTATCAGGGTGAAGACAAAGTTGGGTGTGACGAGCGCTGTCAGGGTGAAGACAAAGTTGGGTGTGACGAGCGCTGTCAGGGTGAAGACAAAGTTGGGTGTGACCAACGCTGTCAGGCTGAAGACAAAGCTTGCAATGTGGTTTTCATGAATGATATGAATTATTTCTGGTCATTTATCTTCCTCAACACTTCCAACAGAATACACCTCAGACAGTCTCAGTTTTTTCCGGGTTTTTGCTATTAATTCTTATCATTTTCTTCATCTCCTCCTCCTCCTCCTCCTCCTCCTCCTCCTCCTTCATCTTTTTTCCGTCTTCTTCTTCTTCTTCTTCTTCTTCTTCTTCTTCTTCTTCTTCTTCTTCACCAACATCGCTGCTCACCCCAGCAGTAGTTTACATGGGATATTATATCCTCGTACCGGGTTTGTTTTCCAGTCCTTCCTCAAGCTCTCCAGATGGGATTAAATCCCTAGTTATATCCCCTGTGACGACCCAGCCCTTGTCTCGTAAATCCCATCTTGTAGATCCCCTCTCTCTCTCTCTCTCTCTCTCTCTCTCTCTCTCTCTCTCTCTCTCTCTCTCTCTCTCTCTCTGTGTGTGTGTGTGTGTGTGTGTGTGTGTGTGTGTGTGTGTGTGCCATAGACATAAAGATTGCTAGATAGAATTAAAGTCCTCGCCATGGGAGTTTGAACCTGAGCGTGGACAGCGGCCTGGCTGCTCTCAGCGGAAGCAGAGTTGTATTAACTGGGGGGAGCATCTGGCTAGCTTTGCGTGTTTAGTGGAGACCCACAGGGCTCACTCCCTGGACCCATCCTGTCTTCATCATCTGCATCAGTGACCCTGGGACAGGACTCGCCTGTAGAATCTCAAAGTTTTCTGACGACACGAAATTGGGAAACGTCCCCAGCTCAGAGGAAGACTGGCTGTAGATTCGCAGGGATCTAGATACACTGTTAAGAGTGGACAGAGACATTGGCAGATGGATATCAGTGTAGGCAAATTTGTGCACTTTGAAGCCAAAAATGGAAATCATGATTACTTAATGCTTGGTAAAATTCTTCAAGAAGTTAAAGATTAATTATTAGTAATAATAATGAACCCAACTTGAATATTGGTGTGTCGTGTGGTCATTTACAAAACAAATGAAAGTAGACAGATTAGAGAGAATTGAGGAGCACATTACAAGCTCATGCACGAAGTGAAGCTCCCCTTAAGGGGCAGACAGTAGGGTTACGTGTGTTATTATAGATATAAACCGCATTGAAGGGAACAAGAAGGTTCTGGAATCAGACAGAAACAAAGAAAAAGGTTTTCCTATTATATGTATATGTCTCTACGAAAGTCTTAATCATAGATCATCAGAGTACTAGAGAAAAAGTAACTAGTGCTTTCTAAGGTTAAACAAAATATGATAAAACAATTGATGTCAATAGAATATAAAGATAAGAAAAAAAATGCATGGTGGTACCCCAGCGAAATGTAGCCGCCATTAGCAAGACCCAACCAGTTGATCGACTCTGAAAACGTCAACAAATAAAATGTACTACGATTGAGAGTTTTGTGATGAACTGTTGGAGAAAACTTCCTAAGTTACCCAGAGAATAATAAATAGTAACATAATTGCATCATTAGCAGACGCTTAAACTCTCCGTGGTGTATTGGTTAGCGTCACTGATAATGATTCATCTGGGGTAGGGTCCGCATGCGTTCGAATCCTGGGCGAGGCATTTGTCCCATACCCAACCCAATTTTCCTCATTCCCTCGGTGCTGGTCGATAAATCGATGCTAAGCTTAGGCTGATGTGAGTGTGTATATATATATACACACATAGGAGTACAGATATAGCACAGATATATATAAGTTTAAGAGACAAGGCAACACTAATGTAAAACTCTCTGCCCATAAGACACATTGTAATTACAAGGGGGTCAGACTGAATAAATACTAGAATCCAGACTGAAATATTTATTAAAGACATGAAAATTAGGATGTCAGAAACAAGTTGATAAAAAAAATTGGGTAAAATAGCATTCACTTATACTCCATCAGGTTTTGCGTAACTAGAAACTGTCAAAGAATGAGGCAAGACTTTGCGAGATGTTAGTACGTAAGATAGACACTTGCCTGGCGAGTAAATGTAACCAGTGGATAGAAACCTGCCTGGTCAGTAAGTGTAGCCAGTGGATAAAACCTGCCTGATTAGTTAATGTAACTAGTGGATAGAAACCTGCCTGGTTAGTAAATGTAGCCAGTGGATAGGAACCTGCCTGGTTAGTAGATGTAGCCAGTGGATAGAAACCTGCCTGGCTTGTAGATGTAGCCAGTGGATAGAAACCTGCCTGGTTAGTAAATGTAGCCAATGGATAGAAACCTGCCAGGTTAGTAAATGTAGCCAGTGAATAGAAACTTGCATGGCTAGTATATGGAGCCAGTGGGTAGAAACCTGCCTGGCTAGTAAAGATAGCCAGCGGATAGAAACCTTCCTGGTTAGTAAATGTATTCAGTGAATAGAAACTTGACTGGCTAGTAGATATAGCCAGTGGATAGAAACCTACCTGGTTAGTAAATGTAGCCAGTGGAGAGAAACCTGCCTGGCTAGCAGAGGTAGCCGGTGGATAGAAACCTGCCTGGTTAGTAAGTGTAGCCACTGGATAAAAACCTGCCTGGTTAGTAGATGTAGCCAGTGGATAGAAACCTGCCTAGATAGTAAATGTAGCCAGTGGATAGAAACCTGCCTGGATAGTAAATGTAGCCACTGGATAGAAACCTACCTGACTAATAGATGTATTCAGTGGATAGAAACCTGCCTGGCTTGTAGATGTAGCCACTGGATAGAAACCTACCTGACTAATAGATGTAACCAGTGGGTAGAAACCTGCCTGGCTTGTAGATGTAGCCAGTGGATAGAAACCTGCTTGGTTAGTAAATGTAGCCAATGGATAAAAACCTGCTAGGTTAGTAAATGTAGCCAGTGAGTAGAAACTTGCATGGCTAGTATATGTAGCCAGTGGGTAGGAACCTGCCTGGCTAGTAAAGATAGCCAGCGGATAGAAACTTTCCTGGTTAGTAAATGTATCCACTGGATAGAAACTTTACTGGCTAGTAGATGTAGCCAGTGGTTAGAAACCTGCCTGGTTAGTAAATGTAGTCAGTAGATAGAAACCTGCCTGGCTAGTAAATGTAGCCAGTGGATAGAAACCTGCCTGGTTAGTAAGTGTAGCC
>JAUUDW010636642.1:0-11077 GCA_032361385.1 Panulirus guttatus
CGCGAACCCTGAGCCAGCTTGATGACCCAACACCGGCTGTTGTGTGCAGTTGCTCATATGTTCAGTAGCACATCGTATATAACAGGAGTCGTCAGCAAACACCATTGTTTACAGAACATGCATTTTAATGGTGACATCCTCGTTAAAAACATTTGAAACAAAATTAATTGACGTTTTACCCAATGAATTTCAAAAGGAAAATTGTGCAGTAAGTTACAATGCGGTGTATTAACATCTCCCCCTCTCTCTCTCTCAGCTTGTTGTGCTGCTCTCCTTCCCTTCCTCCACCACAAGCCCTCAATTCATCTTCTTCATTAGAAAGATAAAGAGCTCCGCCCTTCTCCCACAGATATTCAATCTAGATTACATTTTCTTTTTATGCCACATTATCTTTTTTCTCGTCAGTTTTAAAAGTGTTAGCCATTCATCCCAGTGTTTACGGGATTCTCTTATCAAGTTTGGTCTGCTTATTGTTTTTCCTTGGATGATGAAAGAAAACTTGATGAGTTACCATCATTGTTTTCACATATTCTATTTTTCTATGCAGTTTTCTGGATGATGTTTGGACGTATGGATAACACAGGGTAGTGTGAAGTGGGTAATGTGGGAGGGTTTGTGTGGAAGCTGCGGACAACAGGGGAGGGATTGATGACGGTGCCGGTCTTGGTCATGCATAGAGTCTTTTGGGGTCATGCACGCCAGGTCGTTTTTGCAGAAAACTTGTACAGGTGATGATGTAGAGGGTATCATGCATTGGCAGATGTCTGGTTAGTCGTGCTTTCGGGTCATGCCGGAGCTACTGCAATACACTGGAGCCACGTGGTTGGTCATGCGTAAGAATAATGGTTTTTAGTCATGGACGTTACGTCGTTGATCATACGATAGGAAAGTTAATACATGGTTGGTAATGCAAAAGGAACGTAGCAGAGCTTTTACATGGAAGCTGCTTGGTTCGTCATGCGATAGTATCATAAGGCAGGCTTTAAAGCATGGAAGGTGTACATTACCAGGTTATGGAAATTGAAAACATTGAGTTTAAAGGAAACAGCTTCCAGAATGCCTCACGGGGTTGCAATATCCACCAGGGTCTGGGAACACTGGCATATGATGGTGATATGAACCGGTGGAGTGGTTTGGGAGAGCTGAGCCACCGATGACTCACATGAATGACGTTTCTCCTCTCTCTCTCTCTCTCTCTCTCTCTCTCTCTCTCTCTCTCTCTCTTTCTCTCTCTCCCTCTCTCTCTCTCTCTCAGTAAATATCATTTTCATGGAGTTCATGTGTTGTAGATTTGAAAATTTGTATAATCGAATCTTAGTAATGACAGGTCAAGTGCAGTTTATCTTGCCAGACATTTTCCTTCAATTCCATTTTCAAGAACCATGGAGGATTTCTGCAGTACAGGCCGTGAGATGGAAGTCAGTAAAGATAATTAGGATTCTGAGCGGAGATTGGTGAATAATCTGGATACCTGTTATCTTTTAGCGAGTCCTGATTTTGCATGCATTAAACAAAAAGAATCCATATGATATCAATCCACTGTAAGGCTTCACTACATCTGATTAACAGGACAGGGAAAGAGAGGGAGAACAATTGCTCTCTTTCTCTCTCTCCCTCTCTCTCCCAAACACACACGTACACACACACTCATATTGGGAAATAGATACGTGAATATCAAAGATAGATTCTTCTGTTTCTTCCCATTAGCTCATTCATGACTGAAGTTAATCAATCATGGGTTGACAGACATCCCTTGTCAACCTCTGGCAGCCCCACCAGATGAGACGATGGAAAAAATCAATCACACGGCGCCACCAGGGCGGCAGCCACCGTACGGCAACAGCTAATGATGACAGAGCTTGGTGGCGCCTTCCTGCCACTCCGTCAAAACTTAAAGTGTTTTTATCTCTGTGGCTGATTAGGGCTGTGGGAGGCTGGGCTGTGGGATGTACTTCGTGTCTTTTAAAAGTTGTACACATGTTTCATTAATAAACTCATCTCACGTTAGATGTTAACGCGGGAAAAGTAAAGAAATCGAGACAAAACATAAAAGAACTTTGCACAATGAAGTTATTACTGCTGTCATGTGGAGGAGACCCAAGACCCGCCAGCAAGATCATCCTGCTGGATGGTCACGATGACAGAACGTATCTACATTATACTGAGCATTTCTAGGCCTGCTCTGTACCCGCACTTTATAAAGTGTCTCAGAGGATTGCACTGTACTCACAGGACTGAGGGTCTCACGAGTGCTACCTTGTACCCACACTTTGCTGAGCTTTTCACGGACGACCACTGTATCCACACATCACTGTCTCGCTATGCTGTCCTGCACACCACACTGTACCGGCCGTGTTCCAGTGTTATCTGTACATTGCTCTGTAGTGAGCGCTTCCCGCTGTCGTCTGTGCACCAGACAGGTTTCCACCAACGTATCGACTGTCTGCAGCGAGTACCTGTTGCTCTTTATGACGCTGGGGATAACTTTTTATTGTGGCTGAACACCCTCGGGGCCGGCGACAGCGCCTGTCCGATTTGGCTGTAGTATTTGTGAACGAAACAAGCAACGTCGATTTTTGTTTCCCTTCTGCATTCCGCTGACAAACGACAACAATTATTTTTTACGGCGTTTTCTGTCTGGGAACATTTGACACAAATTCATACGAGTGAATTATATCAGCGGGATGTGTTGTTTATTCTGAAAGTAATTCATACTTATTCGTATATCAGCGAGAGAGAAAGTGATTGATACTTCGGGAACTATGTTGCTTTCTGATTGCACACACAACCTTGGTGATTTAAGTAGTGCATATATGATTCATGGATTAAGATAGGTAAGTCATGTGTGACTACTATCTATCTTCGTTCGCTCGAGATAACCTAAACTCCTCCTCCTTCTTCTCTCTTCCCACCTCATATATCTCCTGTCAGCCAACTTTACCCTCCTGTTATGCATTCCCAAAACTTTATCCTCCCACTATTTATCTATCCACCATTAATTCTTCATTAGTTCCCAGTCCTTTTATTGTCAGTCATTTGCTAGTAAAGACAAAGTTTGAAGAAATGTCGGATCTTACGCTACCGATGGTGATGCATCGAAAGAATAAATAACAACAATAGATTTGATGCTCAGCTGTCCATCAGTGTGGAAGAAGGAAGGTTTTGTAATGCTGAGAACACTTGCTGCTGTACGGTGTCTGGTTGTTGTTAGATATCTGGTAAGATGTGAGGACAGTAGAACCACTGAGGACAGTAGGACCACTGAATTTAGGATGACCACTAAGGCCAGGAAGACCATTGACGAAAGGATGACCACTGAGGACTGGAAGAACCACAGAGAACAGCAAGACCTCGAGGATCAGGAGAATGACTCGTGCAGGAAATACCCCGACAGCCAGTCACAGGAGCTAACTAAAAATCAAGCGACTAACCTGGTTCTTTTTGTTGAGGTTCCTGGAGTTGTTACCGCTACCGTAAGTCTCACAAAATTTAGAACTTTTACTTGGGACATTTAGAAACATTAAAATCATTAAAATCACATTTTCAAATGTTTCACAATTACATGACCATACGTGCCTTAATCTTTGCTGGCATTCTAATTCTGAAATGTCTCAGGTGTAAAAATCCACTTTGTGAACCCATCACTAAGTGGGGGGCTAATGTTATACCAAACTCTCTGCAGTAATTTCATACTTTTAAATCCAGTGATTTAGAAATACAACAATTGCATTACTCGTGCTTTTCTAATTATCAGGGCAGTGGACAAGATTTGGCCTGGTAGCTGCAAAGAGGCTGTATGTGTTGATGCTAGTGGAGATATGAATGACCTGGCAGATAAACTGCTAAGAGGTGGAGACATCAATAACCCTAAGCATGTACGAGAGGGAGGAACCTTCTTCAAGCAGTTCTTACCCATGTCTGATACTCATAATTATGACTTAGTGCTTTCTTCTCGCACATTGTTTGAGCTCCCAGATATGGCATCAAGACTTCGCACTATTGATATACTTTGGCGTAAAACCTCTCGATATCTGATAATTGTAGAAGCTGGGACAAAAGAGGGATATAAGCTTGTCCTAGAAGCACGAGATTACGTTCTTGAATTGAGCAGACGAGCTTATGAGGAAGGCGAGTCCAATCCTCAAGGTTATGTCTTTGCACCATGTTCTCATGACAAGTTTTGTCCAATGTTCTTTCATGCTTTTGGTACGCATTGTAACTTTGGTGTTTCGTATAAGCCATTTGCTTTTGGCAGGGAGCAAAATAATCAGAAAGACTTATTTAGTTATGTAGTATTAAAACATGGAAATAGAGATGACACCGAAGAACAGTGGCCTAGAGTTGTGCGTGCTCCCATACATTCCAAAAGGCACATTATATGCAGGACATGTACAAGATATGGTGAGTTCAAGGAACTGACAGCAACAAAACGTAGACAAGGTAATGTTTGTTACAAAGTGATCAAGAAGGCGTCTTGGGGTGATTTGTTACCCATTGTGCTCCCAGAACCTGAACCAATACAAACACCAGGAGCAGAACTTCAGGTTGAATCTGATAAAAGTTCCAATGACACCATCAACAAAACAGAGGACTTGGAAGCTTAGGAAGAATTATTGTAAACATTTGGCATTTGGTAATGAATGTTTTGTAGACCTGGTGTATCTTAAAAAACAGGTTTTTCCCTTTCTTCAGAATTCATAAATACTCTCCCTAGTCTCTTCTTTTTCTATTCATTAATCTCTCTATACTTCAGTTAAGGCCTGGCCTTGATGTAGAAATTTGTCTTTGATTAGATCCTCCAATGTAAAAAGAAAAAGGCATAAATAAGGTTATGATAGGTAAGTTCAGTAAGAAAAAGAAACTATGTGATTAAATTATTACAATAGGTGGTGCATGTAAATAGAAGAAAAGATAAGTCGATTTCAGAAGAAGTGTTTGTTATGTTTGTGCTGTTGTATCTTATGTACATACTACTCCTGAAGTACAGCATTTCCACCCTCTTGAGCCTGGATATCAGCGTAGCTTTCTCAGTATAGCATGTTGCTAACAATGCCAGGATGCAAATAAAGAACTGAATGCAGTTGCATATTATTTTTCCTACCACATGCAAAGTATACACAACTAACACACAGGACCCAAAACCATCCAGCCCTTTGGTTAGTTCAAACTTATGCAAATGTTTTGTATTATCATGGTTTATTTTTTAAAATAGTGTGTGAAGGGTGGGTCAGGAGCTTTTAGAATTGCACAGAGTTCAAGGAAGATGCAGGATAAAGAAGCTGCGTCGTTTGTTTAACTGATGCATTGTATTCAGAATCTATGAAAGCATTTTGGCAATTAAGATACTAGGAAATAGAGGCTTGTTACGAAAAAAGTGAATAAGAATATATATGAACAGTGGCCTTTTAAGTAGCAAGGCATATATTCACTATGATGTTTTAATGAAAGCTGAGTGTAAAATGTATATGAAAAATGAAAAGGCTAAGAGTAAATGTAGATCAAAGTAAGGGAAATGAGACAGGTTGGCCGAAGTATGAGAGTGAATGGAGAGAACCTGGAGGAGGAAATGGAGTTTGTAAGATATGAGGGAGTGGACATAGCAGTGGATGGAACCATGGAAGCTGAAGTAAGCTAAAGGATGAATGAGGGGGCAAAGGTAGATCAAAGAATGTACAGAAAGAGTGATCACTGTCTGTGATGACAAAGATGGGAATCTTTGATGGTAAATTAGTCCAAATGGTGTCAAACAGATGCGAGGCATGTCTACAGATAAAAACGTACACAATAGGGTGGTGTTGGGAATGGCTGAGAATGCTATGTGGTGTGAGGACAGTTGATTAAGAAATGATAGGGTAAGAGGGGGATGTGGCTGAAAGAAAAGCATGTTTGACATAGCTTAAGAGGGGATGCTGAAATGTTTTGGACATATGTAGTGGCTGACTAAGAGAGTATACATGTGAGAATTGAAGGGGACAAGGACACTGTCTTGTCTATGATTTGGACACTAATCATCTCTCCATCATCACAAAAATTCATTCAATACATCAAAAGACCTGCCATGCCCAAGACTCAACTTCTACACCAAAGACAATGAATACTTACTTAATTGTCCTACATTCTCCCAACAAAGACAAACACACAGTATCGTCACACCTCTCAACCTTGGTCCCACCTCATGGATGTGGCTGACATTTTGAGCACCATAGGAACTGCATAGAAAGGGATCTAACAAATGGGTTTGGTTTGATTAAAGGGCCCTAGCTATCATTATAACTGAAGGATGGGCCATTTTCTGTCTGTCTTCTGCTGACATTCCAAATCCATGTGCTAGGTTAAATTACTCTCAAACGAACCATAGCTTTAAAGTGCTAAGACAAAGATACATGTCCCAATATATGGCCCACATTAAGTTTTGCTAGATCTGTCCCTCAGTGTCCATGATGGAAATGCTAGCTTTTGTTTGCTCTTTGTGGACTTTTGGCACCTCTACCTTAGGTGTCATTACACACTCATACACACATGAAATAATTTATGTACAGTAACATATGCATAAGCTTACTTAATTAAGCTGGCATACTAACTTACATACACAAATTAATCTGCACACATGCACACAGTTTTCTGATGAGTGTAGTATGTACAACACTGGAAAAGATAATCAGAAAACAAGGAGAAACTACCTACAGGAGACAGTACAATTTTAGTGAAAGATCATGTGTAGTAAACCCCTAGATATCTATAAGTGGAGTGAGCTCTGATTTTGATGAAAGAGAAGAGTGAGTGGATATTCTGTATCAACTGCCATCAGGCATTTGCAATGTACCACATAGGAGTTTGGTAACATAGCTGGTTCTTCAAATAAGGGAAAGGTATTTCTATGAATGGAAGATTATCTTAATGGAAAGGAACAAAGTACACACATCAGAGGAAAAGGACTTGCTATGAATATTATCTCCCACGAAATATGCATTAGGAATGTTATTTGGAAGAGTGTCACCTGTCACCAGACTCCCACCTTAGAACAGCAAAGACAAACTTTGAGTTAGAAAATATCAGAATAGCATTCAGGTATTTGCATACAAATAAGGAAATATTCAGCAAGCTGTTTACATTCCGCATAAGGCTAAACTAGGATATGCTTCTTAAGTTTGTTCACCATATTTAAAAGAGAACAGAGAGCTAATATAGAAGGTTCAGAGTTAAACAATGATGAATAAAAGAAATAAGAGAACCCTTAGATTTACTCAACATGGAAAAGATAAAAGTAAGAGATGACATAATCATCTTTGCATTTTTAAATCAACTGTTCTTTGAAAGATACAAGAACCAGAGACCATAACTTGAAATTAAGCAAAACAACCAGAGTCCATAACACGAAATTAAGCAAAAAGTACTTTTATAGTAAAAAACTGGTGGATGAATGTAATGAAAAACTGTGAATGTAGACAGTGAACACAAGTTTAATAAGTTGTAATGCAAAAAGGAAACCTCAAGAGATAAGGCGCCACTAATGTAGAACTCCCTCCCCTCACATTATAAAGAGGCAATTACAAATAGTTACTTGCACATGGTCTATAAAACTTAACCCTAGAAAATGCATAGTCGGAAGGTGGGATGAAGCTCAAACAGACTAGATAGAGAATACTGTGTCAGAGGAAGTGAACTGAAAGAGTGATACAGACCTAGGAGCTGACATCTTGTTAAACCAGTCACCAGTACAGCAATGCAAAATGGATCCTGTGGGAAGCAAGCTGTATTTTGGTCAATGTCAAAATATTTTTCTAATACCATTATGGTCTGTAAGACACTCAAATAGACAAAAACAAGGTACAGTCGCCCAAAACTTGAGTGTTGGCAATATTCTGGACTCCTCACTTAAAGAGCATCATAAAAATGGTTAATAAGGTCCAATGGAATTCAGCAAGAATGGTACCATAACTGAATGAAATGAACTGCGCAAAAGGGAAGGAAGCTCTCGATCTGCCCACATCAGAATAAAGAAGAGTAAAGAGGAAATATGATAACTACATCGTTTATTTAAGAGAACATGGTGTTGACATTAACAGTTCTGGAATGCGAGTCCATAAGAGGAGGGTACAACTGAAAGCTGGGGAAGACATGTGTAAGGAAAAAAAGGGTGATTCTTCTTCAGCAACAGAGTTAAAGACTTGAAGCAAATTCAGCCAAGAGGAAATAAATGCAACAATTACTGGACACAAAATCTATATGACAAGAACACTGAGATAAGAGGCTGAGCCCCCCACAAGTGTAAAGCCCCCTCCCCTAATGGACACATGGGTAACAATAAATGACTAACACACACACACACACACAACAAATGTACCCAGACTTTCCATTACCGGAGGCACTATTAAAAAACTCAGCCTTTCCACTGAACTCACTTGCCATAATTCAGAAGAGGAGGTCGTAACCAAGTAATTGGTGTGGATCTCCTGGTAGTTAACAGAGCTGCGATCACAACGAGCAATTCATCAATAATTAGGCCAAGCTCTCTCTCTCTCCCTCTCTCTCGTAAAAATTTGCTCGTCAAGTGGCACCGACAGGATCCCCAGTTCCAGGCTTAGAGCCAGAGACCTGACTCCATTGTTTCGCAAATTAGAGAACTTGTTACCAGACAGATCAGTAATCGTGTTTCCAGCTTCGTTAACGTTGCAAAATGCACAACTGATTCACATGTTGCCTACGAGGGAGGTTCTGTGGGGCATGTGCATGACGAAAATTGGTGTTAAATGCGTGTGTAATTACCTACTTTGCACCATAAGAGGTGGAAATTCTACAGTGGTGGAGCCCCATCTCCAGAACTTTCTCTACAGTCATTCAACTTTTTTTTTATCTAATCTGTATGCTGTCTACATTCACTGCCTCATAACTGAGTTTATTTCATTTAACACCCACTCCTTTGCTATAAAAGTACTTTTTTTCCTAACAACCTCCTTCCTGAATATAATGTTACGACCTCTTGATGCTCTACCCTGCATACTTCAAGAAACCGTTCTCTGTCTACGTCTACGTCAACGCCTCTAGTCTTTCACTATAATTCATTTTTCCTAATTCCGGTACAATCGATGTCATCTTCCTATTGGTCTATCCTATTTTTCTATAATTTTTCCCAGCGCAGTGACCGACTTGAAAAGCATATACTAGTTTTGGCCCAGCGCACCATGTGAACAGCTTGATGAATATATCCTTATCCATATACTTGACTGTCATTCTAATACTTACCAGCAGACAGTTTGCCTCCTTAACTACTCTCATAATGTGGGACTGTGTAACAGGTTAGGGACGAAGTCAACTCCAAAGTCCCTTGACAGAAGTATTAAAAGTTCAAGAGATGATTCTCGCGATTGTAAAACTCTCGTCACATGCTGTACAAACAGGTAATGACACTGATACTGTGGTACCCGTAATGCACAAAGAGAGATCCACACACACACACACACACACACACACACTTATGTCTTCCCGCAATGTAAAAAAAGGTAATTACAAATAAGTAATCACTCACAGGTCTCCCCAGAGTGACACAGTATGACGCTTTACCACACATTAGCGGCCCTATACACACATCCTTTCTCCGCTGAACCAACAGCTTCTCGGGAGGCTCCTTCGTCTCTTGCCACGCACAAGTTCCTCGTCCAACTATTCAGCCCATTTCAGCTACTTGAAATTATTCTTCTTTTTTTTAGCCATCTACCACCATATATGAAACTGTTTTCACGTTTATGCTCTTGGAAGACTCTATCAAAGTTGAGGATAATGATATGTTAGCTGAAGAATGTGTTAATTGCTCGTATTTACAGTGACCGTTGATGTACGAAGTCATTGTTGGTATTGAAAGTGACAGTTGAAGAACGCGTTGAGTGTTAGTACCGACAGTGACCGCTGATGAACGACGTCAGTGCTATTACTGACTGTGACCGTTAATGAACGAAGTTAAGTGCTAGTAGTAACTGCGACCGTTGATGAACAAAGTCAGTGCTAGCATTGACAGTGACCATTCAAGAGCGTGGTAAGTGCCAGAATTTACAGTGACCTTTGAAGAAAGTGCCAGGTGCTACACAGTATCTAAAGTGACAGTTGTGGAACCTTAAAAATCGCAAATTTTCTAAGTGACTTTGTCTTAAGTGCGAAATTTCTTATAAAATTAATCCTACAGCTTTTGTTAACGGACATTATCCTCGGCAGTTCGCAAGCAGTTTCGCTGGAGCAGGAACCTCCAAATACTATTGAGATGCAAATACGAAGGGTTTATGAAGCCGGCAGAGTGAGAGGATCTACGGAGGGAAGACTTTTAAGAAGGTGGAAAGGAGAGAGGGAGAGTAAGAGAGAGTAAGAGAGAAGTCTTATGTTCCTCAGGTAAGCGTGGGAAAAGTAACCTAAAATATTGACGTTTGTAACGTAAATATTTCCAGAAGTTAACACCTGTAGACGAAAGATAGGACAGGATGGGAAAAGGTGTCATTAGTGTTAAAAATCACTGATTTCAATAAAGTTGTGACTGCTCATAGGTTCTAACGTAGTTATTACCTCACATTTTCCCCTCTCACTTTTTCCGCTAACCTATAACGTAAACATCGTTATTTCTGTATCGAAATGGGTTCATTTCGTCGTCTCTGAACATGATTCTAAGGTTAACTTATCAGGGAGGGGAAATGAGTGATACGTATAAAAGATCCGAGTTGCGTAGGAAACATAACGATATGAAAAAGGACAGAGTGTCATGTCTATAGCTGGAAAAAGATACAAGAAAGGAGTACATGCTAACGAATATGCATATTATCCCTGGGTTCACCAGGTGTACCACAGCCATAACTGTAGCACTGGGCAATATTTACTCACTCGTGGAAAACTTTGTCCTTTTTCTTTTTTCAAAATAAAAAGGAGACATATACGTCAACATTTGCGACGAAAAGATGCACCTCAAACTCTTAGGTCCCCGGGTGACTGAATTCGGTGTTTAAATAGAAAAAAAAATAACCTGCATTTAAGTCTGTCTAATACTGACAGTGACGGCAATACACAGAGCTTATGAAATATTCAGGAACTGGAGCATGAA
>JAUUDW010636653.1:0-11076 GCA_032361385.1 Panulirus guttatus
CATGGTCTTTTATATACGAGTTCCCTGATCCCCAAACACTCCAACACCTTACAAATGAGTCGCTATTTCCAGAGACCCGAACCATTTATGAGGATTTGCTCGTGGACCCGTGAGACGAGGGAGGTGGTTTATATCTTGCCAAATATGATGACTTACCTGGCGACCGTAAGTGACGCTGGGCGGGAGCGGCTATGGTGAGAGGAGAGGATAAGCTAAATATACGTCGAGTGGGAGGCGAGGCGTCTGGCAAGAATGTTGCTTTATATACGACCTCCATCGCCTGGCCTGAGGGGCGTAAACCACTACTCCTATTCCCCCATTCACCCTATCCTCCCGCCAAACATGGTACCGGATAGCCGAGTGTCTCCCGACCAGAGGCTACTGGATAGGCGGTTCTTTTTTTGGAATGTTGAAGGCTCCAGTCAGAAACAAGAGTCCACATCAAGGCCAGGCCCCCATTGAAATGTAGTGAGAATAAGAAACGGAAAAAGAAAAGAAGGGGAAGTATTTACGAATTCTGGAGAAAGTGAAAGACCTGTCTTTTGAAATATGCAAAGTCATAGTTACTGGGAAAGACATGAGAAGGCAGTGAGTTCCAAAGCTTTGACATGTAGGGAAAGTAGCAGTTATCAAAATGGTACACACTTGAGTTGCCAATGGCCACACAATAATAATGTGACGCAGCAGCTTACCAAGTATTGTGAGGTCTAGGTAGTGGTGGGGGCACACAAGCAGCCAGCTCTCTAAAGCAAAAAGTGAAGAATAATTGGTGTATGATATTGTAATTTGTGTTTTTCATTTATTAATATTGTTGTATTATACTTTATTGCTGTTTCCCACGTTAGCAAGGTAGCACCAGGAAACAGACAAAGAAAGATTTATTCACTCACATACACACATATATACGTAAATGCATATATATGCACAGTACATACATATACGTACCAACATATACATGTATACATACATATACATACACATGCATATACACATATACACATGTACATATTCATACTTGCTTGCTTCCATCCATTCCCGATGCCACTCTGCCCCACAGGAAATAGCAATGCCACCCATTGCATCAGCAAGGTAACGATAGGAGACAGATCAAAAAGGCCATGGGATTTCAGCTGTTACATCAGTAAATTTCTTAAAGGCTATATTCAAAACTAAGACTTAAATCAATCCACCTCCACAATATTATATGTATCAATATACTTATTAAATTTTGAAACTCCTTTTTCTATCTGAACAGATGATTATAATCAATACTGGTTAAAAGTCCAATGGACTGGGTACCTACACTTCTCCCTTTAGTAAAACAAAGTAGCTCTGGTAAAACTTATAACAAAAAAATCTTATTTTGCAACAGTGATCATGTTAAAAAGAAAGGTTCAACTTTTGCTAGATGAGATCTCAGTAAATAAAGGTGATCATCAAACTATTCAACAAAGGGCTCCAGCCAATGAGAGGCAGCCTACTTAAATCCTCAACCAGCGGCTTGATTACAATGCTCAGCTCTACACTCCAAAATTAAGCTATCATGTTGCTCCTTTGCTTATTCAGGCATTTACAGGCCACAACCCTGATGTCTAGTTATTGTATCCTGGCTTGCCCAGTACAAACTCTTTATAAAATACTCCGATCAACACTTAATACTATTACTAACCAATATATTAAACAATTATGGGACCCAAATGTTTATGATGTAAACTCTTACTGTATTCATTGCACATTCCAATTTCAATGGTGTATTTTATGTAGCCTTCCAAGCCTGTAATGCTAAGATGTAACTATAATCGTGTGCATACTTAAAACCATGCCTTCAACAGTTTTTCATGTGCAGCCACAGAACCACACTTTCCACAATTTTCGAAGTGTAACTCATGATATTTCTCTCTCAACTTCACCTGAGTACAGCCTCAGTGCTTTCAGTTATTTCCAGAAGATTAGATTTTCAACAGTATTAATGCATGATGTGAAAAATATCTGCACACTTTCTGTTGAATACTTTCTAATAACAAGGGTATTAACTAAGTTCCTGGGATTTCTAATATCCCAAAATTCTGCAAAAAAATTCATAAAAAACAAATTAATGGCATTGGAAAACAAAATAATTATGAAGACTGGATAACTGCAATTAATTTAACAATTCTCTATCATTTGCTCATAAAAACTAAAAGTAATAGGGAATCATCTGATCTATCTGAATCAGTATTACAAATCTTATGATTATACTGGGTGAACTACCAAGGTTCATTGTACATTGAGATTTGTCTGCTCTACCGTATATGCAGGCCATATGTTTCACTAAAACATCGACTTAGAACTTAAAAAAGCATATAATACATTACTAAATACAATTCATTGTACCATATCACCCTCTACTGCTCAAAATCTTTCCACTAATTTGTAGCTACTTCTTTTACCCGAAACAACAAGAATACAAAAACAACGGTAATATCCGATTACAACACTTGTATCTGGAACATGACATTTAAGTTCCCATGACCTGGTTTTGGTGAGAAGCTAAATCATTCAATATGCTTCAGCATGTGAAGATATAATGTCATACAGTATATGAAAAAGTGACCAGGAACTAAACTCATACATAAACTTGAATGAAAGTGTAGACAAGAATGTGTACAAAGACAGACACTGACGCTGAAGTATTTCAGACTTTGAATAGACAGAAATTCAGGTAATGTAGAAGCTTATATTACACCAATTCATATTCAACAAATTCTAATTTATCTGTGAGTACAGCATATTCAAAAGTGGTATCACGCTTGATAGTTTATATTATAGTCTGAAATGACAAAGGCTGCCTCTTACTGGCTTGGTGGGACTAATCATGTGTAGTCTCGTGGTCCTAAAGCTAATTTCTCAGGTTCCATTGGCACCTGCTTTCCATCTTGGCCTTCCTGGCCTTGCTATCTCACATAATCTAATACAGAAAACATGCACATTAATCATGCAGTATCACATGTAACTCCCTCCCTGCTTGCCATACCACTATTCCACCATGGCTGCCAACACAAAAAGCAGCACTTCATCAATACAACAGCTCTAAACCCAAAAATGTGATGAAAGGGAGGAATTCTAACGGAAACGTCACACGCAATTACAAAACAATCTGAATGAAAGAATTTTTTCATAATGATGACTAATCACTTAATGTTATCTAAATACAGTGGCAATAAAGAAAAGGAAGCGAAGGCCACTGACCATCAAAAAGCACTTATATAAATACAGTACACCTAATCAGCAATTTGCACTGGAGATGCATTCCTGAAACTCACAACATAGCAGAATCACCAAAGAGCAGAACCCATTATATGATCACATTGAATGAGATCAGGGGGTTACATTCCTGGGGCAAAACTTCTCAACCTAATCTTCACACAAAACTAAGAATGAAATGCCAAGAAACAAGTAGTGCAAAACAGGTATTTTATCAATTTAAATATTCAAATGAGATGCATAGCTTCAAATATTCTTTACAAATAAAACTATAGTACAATAAGCACAGGCATGTTACATTTGTTTCTAACATTTGATCCAGATGTTCACCATTCACTCCATGTTCTCCATACTTTCACCTGATCTAGGTGATCTGCACTAAATCTAAAGGTGTCATGCTGTATGCATATTTTTTCACTTTATCTGCCTGGTTACAAATTGTTTCCACTGAAGGTTTTGGTAAACTAAGAGCTCTGGCATATAGCAAAATATCAAAATTTCATTTGACCAGAATCAAAATGCCTCAAAATGTCTAACTTTAAATCCAAGCTGATGGTCTTCCTTATCTTCTTCTTCCCACAAGAGTGAGATTCACTTGCGTGCTTTATACTCATTGTTTTTGGAGGTTTGTGATATAAGCTATAACACTACATAAGAATGCATTAGAACTGGCTGCCTTGGTGTACGCTACATCCACTAGTGAACAATTCCTTGCCAGAGCGATCACCTATTAACAGCCTAACAGGGTTTCTTCCCTTGCTGAACAGGCCTGGGGAAAACTACTATTCTCAGTTCCCATACAATCATCACTGTAAGTGCACATCCATCAACCTCTCAGAAAGTGAGTACAGTGACCCTGCAAAAAATACACAAATTGTTGGGTGACCTAAGTGATGAAGAGGAACACTTATCATCACATGTGTCAGCTGGTGAGGAAAGTGAAGAAAAATAACAGGTGAAATGTGATGAAAATCATATGATTCTTATGGCCTTAGCTAATTCAGTCTTTAACTCTCTGATCTAATTCTCCAAATGAAAGATCACAAAGATTCCTTTCATCAAGCCTCCTTCTGAGATCTCTTGGTAATTTTACTTGCCTAACTTCATTTCTCCCATAAACTGTAGCCTATCGGGTTTATACTAAAGATGCTCTCAATTTTTTGTTTCCGCACAAAAGTGATGGAAATCCTTCATTAACCAACCGTCTGTCCTTATCTGTAATTACATATGTTTACCAAATTATACATGATAGGGCATGAGTTCTACATTCTAAGGACCCTATCTCTTGGATTTTATTATCAAACAACTTTTCAACCTTTTGTATAAAGTCAGCATTTACAATTTCATTACTCAGCTTATTCCAGTCATCCACTACCATGGCATTATAAACATTAACAAATATTTGGCTTTATGTCTTGTTATGGTTCTGGTTGCTCTCTCTCCAAAAGATACAAAGATACAGCAATCAGAGGTCACAACAAGATACTAAGCAAAAAAATAATCACAGAAAAGAGGAGCATCTCCATGACTGTGTTGTTTGGCCAACAGACAAATTACTGGGTGCTAGAATGTGGGCTGGCCACCAGAGTAAGTTTGTGATGCAGCCTGGAGCAAAAAGGGTTGCAAGTATTGTGGCTTGCCTATCCCCTCTCACTCTTCTTCACCCATTTACTGATATATTAGCCATACTCTTGGAAGAAGTCTAAGTGGTCCCATCTAAAGGACTTTAAGATAAGTTTAAAAGTCACCATATATAGAAAACACAAATCTGAAGAGTCTTTTTTCTAGAGCCTAGGAAGAGTTGGCTGACTGTGCAGCTCTTAAAAAGTTTGGATAAAAAATTTTATGGTAACCCAAAATATATTACAATAAACCTATAAAACAACACAAATCACCAAACATAAGTAATGAGCCACTTTGACTATGTAAACATTGGTTTAACCCACAGCTCAGTCCCACTACTAGATGACAGCACCTTAATTTCTATTTATTCTGCTTCACTAGAAGAATAACCTTGCCCATAACAAACATGAACCAATGCATGGAGTAATAAGTCCTAGCTATCCTCAGGAAAGTCTCTCAATGCAAAACTATTCTTTGCAACTCAATAAACATGCTGAGGGTATTGTCAATCAATTCATGGCTAAATGTTCTATAACTGTGAGTGGTACGTAAGGAGACTTTTGCTGTGGCCACCTCCATGATGGGAGTTCCTGGAGGAAATGGGCATCAGAGATATAGATGGATAGACAGACAGAATTCTATGAGCTTTGTCTGCTTCATAACTAGTAACTTTTACTTTGAACCAAGTTTCCTATTTTTTTCCACTCTTTACTTATTTGCAAGATGCATGACACTGTAAAAACAACCTTCTTAACCTCATTTAATCCTAAGTACTTTTCTCGTGAAATTCTAAATTTGTAAATCAGCAAAGTGCTTTAGTGCCTTCATTAGGGTAAAAATATCTGTCTTATGCCAGCACCTGAACAATGCTACAATAATAACATAGTAACATCTCTCTCTCTCTCTCTCTTTCTCTCTCTTAACAAATCAAACATGGGGACATATGCCTTCATCATCATATTATGTAAGCTTTATGTGAGGCCCAGGATGGATAATTAATAGAATCATCAGCAATTGTGTTGAGAGATCTTGTCATTGTAAGTAGTCTTAGGGTAAACTTCCTCTTATTGGACAACTACCTGAAAACCAGCTCACCATAAAACTATTTCATACTCAAGAGCTGCCTTTTGGTAAAATTTACACAACCAAAGCAGTGGATGAAAAGAAACTGTGTATCAGACAACACACAGTCCATCTCTGAAAGAATTCTATACACAGAGTATAGGAATTAAAAAAACTGTCTCCCTTCACTGTCTAAATAAAAAAATCATCAATTTCACTAAAAGTGACACACTGGACATGAACATTCTAATTCTTTCTAGGTGGAACCTAAAATTCAGGTGCTGCAGTCATGTAGTAGGATTGAGCAAGAGATTAAATCTTTATAAATGTTATGTGAACGGCTAAATGCTATGATCAGTAATTTACCATTGGTTTCAGAGGCAACTATACTACCGATTTTTCTGGATCACTACAATTTCTTATCCAAAATGATGTTGAGTAATAATAAAGTTAATTCTTTACCCTTAAGTCCCCTGTTTGGTTGATATAATAAATGCTCAAGAGAATAAATTAGAACAGTCAGCCCCATTCATGATTTATGCTGAAATCCCATTTTTTAAATCAAAGTCATCTTTGTAACGTTAACAATAAGTAAGACTCACATTCCCGACGTGTCTTAAAGATTACATTGTAGTCATTAAGGTTTGTGATCTCTGGAGGGGGGTCTTCCTCCTGAGGTTCCTCACCCCCTGTATCTGATGCTTCCTCTGTCTTCATAGACTCCGCTCTGAAAAATTAATTAAACGTAACTAATGAAGAACAAATGGGCTAGCCTTCTTTCCTTTTCCTTTTCAAATTAATGTTATTACAGCAGGAATACTAGCCCATCATACTGTGTGTGTCTATCCCTTAATGCCTACAGAAAGTAGTGCAACTTATGTAAGATCTGAGCTAGCCATTCACTCATCTAATTGCTCTAATATTCTAGGTAACTCTCGTCTGGAAGGGTGCCATTCTAATGAGAAAAAATCTAACAAGTTTGTTTCACAATTTCTATAAACATAACTGCATGGCCAACTGATAAGGAAGTTTATAGAAAAAAAATCTCTGTTCTATGTGGCATGCCAAGATTCATTGTCACAAAATTTACTTATAAGGACAAAATTTGTGTACCCTCTTAGAGCCAAAATGTTTTCACAAAGGATGTCATACATAATAAAGATACTAAAAACACAAAAGAAAGCATCTTACGTGACTTTTCCTGAGTTTTTGTCTTTGCTAAAGCTCTTGCGTATGGCTGCACCATATCTGAATGTTGATGGCACATCTTGTTGGGGTCCTCCAAAAGGTTGCACACGCTTGAGGTCCACCACATACAGAGAGACATGAACACCATGAAACCCTGCCCCAATCTGCAAATAAAAGCAAACAAACTTCTATGCACATGTTTACCCAATATGATTTAAGGAAAGTATGATCTTCAACAAAAATGATCAGAAACAGGAGTACTAGTGCTTTTGATTAACGATACACCAACAGTTCTACATTCAATGGTCATGAACAAAAATGACCTAATTCAGAAAGATTCTTATGAGCTCAAACACATGAAGCATGAAAACTACATTTCAAAATCCTAAATGAAGTGGACACAATCCTCCAATGCCACTAAACAACTTGCATATCCATGGCATAAATCCTGCACATGCTATCAGTCTTTATGTTAGGGTCTGACAATAAAGTGCTGTTTAATCTCCCTAATCTCTTATTAGAATGAAATCAATACATTCAAGGTAACCATAATAAGGAAGGGCTTTGTCCAATAAGCCTACCACAATATATATCAAAAAAATCCTCAAAAGCAGTATTTCAATGTACAGACTGGATTCTGTAAGATAAACCATGAAACCAAAAAATCTCTGCAAGATGCCTCTTGCATGGAGTACTAACTGCTACTTCCGGCAGGTGCATGTTCTCCCAGACTATAATTCAATACAGTAAATCATAATCTCCCATCAATTCTGACCAGCTGACTCATTTGTCCAGTCCAAGTATTGTGATAGTAATACTTACAGTGGTTTAACTATATTTCATATGAAGAATTTGATATGGCTGTGGCTCTGCCAAAACCAGCTGCCAATGGACTGAACCAGGGCATGTGAAATGTCCAGGATAAACCATGGAAAGGTAAGTAATCAAGGTATAGACAAACCTTTAACTGTATTAACTTTGGTATCTGCATCATTTCGTAATCACTATAACATCTTATCTTGTCAACATACTTGGTAATTCACCTCTTTTAATTACCTGGTTAAGCCAAATCTACAAATAGCCATTTATGAATCATATGAGCTACAACATTTGAGTGACAACAGGAGGGGAGAAACTTCTGCATATTCATATATCAAATTCTAACCTTATGTTTCCAACTACCAATCTTACGATTACATCCAGCAAGATCATAGGAAATTATTTGTGCTTTACATTGAAAACAATAGATTAGACCTAATCAAACTACTCACCAGCTGGTTCTGAGCTATAGCAATATCCTGTATCTTGCCCCAGCCCATTGCCACAGTGTCAAAGGTGCGTGCAGGTTCCCAGCCATACACCTTTAGGACATCTGGAGAACCCGCATACAAACAATCACCATCAGGGTGGAAGGCTATTGTTCTGCAACATAAAACTCTCTGTTAGCAGTGTAACAAAATCTATAATGGAGTCAAAATTAATATTCAATCCAAAGGTCGGAAACTGACAGGCAGTAGCAATACTACTGTCAAAGAGAATTTTTGTAAAAATGTATTGCAATATGCACAGGGCAAGTATTGGATGGCATAACACCTAACCTGTATATAAAGATAATCCCATGGTGGAATGACAGACTGGGAAGAATCTACAAATTAAATCCAGAGAAGGGATGCTGAGGGAAAGATCAGAAAATACACTAAAACCCCTCAAGTAAGATTCACTGAATCTAAATTTTGCTTCAAACCAGTTGATGTGGAGCTTGCAGCAAAATCACTTGGATGCATATATGTAACCATAATCTAACTTCTATGATTCTCAGAACCTCTAATTTATTATGTGATACCGCCAAAGTCACTCCAAAGCTTCCTGAGGCCATTGCAGACTCTGATTCTGAGTGAGTCACCTTTGGCATGGTTCATGGGAGGTACATACATCATGCTGTTAACAAAGCACAAAACACCACAACATATCACCATCATTTCTCAGCTGTCAAATGAATGCTAGAGTTAAAATATTTAGCCTTTTTTTTCTTACTTCTATGTTCTTACAAAAAGAGCTTAATTTAAATGGATCTTGCTCTTATCAAATTTTTCACTCCAAAGCCAACTTATTCCATGAGTGAGGAAGTTTTCACTCTAATGTGTCACATCTGGCAACATGGGACTGGGACCAACCAGCAGCCAGAATTCAGAATTTTCCAGCTTTTGGACTTGACAGCAGGTGGAATAAATCAACCTTGCCACTGGATCTTTCTTTCGCCAATTTTGGGTTTACATATTCTAATAACATTAAAACTGTAGTTAGTTACAGTACTTATGAAAAATTCTTAATGATTTCCAACTATAAAATGTGCAAGCAGACTGCGATTAATTAGCTGAAAAGCTGGGGTTGGCATCAGGCCCAGCTGAGGTTGGCAAGTAAACATGATAGCTGTTTGCTGCAATGAGACTGATACCAGGAATAAAATGAGGTAGGTCTTGCATTTCAAATTCATCATGGGAGCTGGTCTGGATATGCTTGGAAGATAATCAAAGCCCAGCTCAGGCTTGGGAGCATCAGACAATGGGTCTGGTGAAGGGGTTGGAATTCCTGTACATGACTTCAATGACTTGTTCAGCAATTCTTTCAGTGTTACTTGCTCTATGTAATTAGGCTTTTCTTTGATCAACTTTTTGCTGATGTAGACTTATGCAGTGATAGGTGATTACATATCAGTTGAAGTACTGGGGGGCTTCACTGAACCAGTGCCAATGGCAAGTGCCATTTTCTATGAGTTACCAGATTTTAGAACATTAGATTTGAGACATCCGTATGCCATAAATTCAAGGCCTAGCTTTCATCCATTACAGAGTTATATAAATCACAACATGGGAAATGGACAGTTTTCTCCAAGGCATAATAGACTAGTCGAACATGGCTGCACACTAAGACTTGCAGAATTAAACAGCCTAATACACTAAACCTTCATCTGGTATGGATGTTTGCAGAGATGAAATCCCCCAAATCAAAGCATGGCATGAAGGTAAGGTGAAGTAAAATAGATTCACAGCATGTAATACTACTATTTCCGCACAGTCTTTTTCTACATTTCTCAGTAATACTTTTCATATCATACAAAAATACAGACTTTCAGTATAACAAAATACAGCAGTTCTTCAATGAGATTTTGAGAGTTTTTCTGTGCTTAGAAAACTAACACTGGAAATGCATAACAACACTCAAAATATCTACTTAAATCTTATGAAATTGCTATAGCCATCATACAAGTGAAGCTGTTTCTTTCAGTCTGAACTAAACGGAACATAGGCATCAAAACATAAAGAATAGGAGCATGCCCTTGGCAGGTAACGCTGACAGGACTGATAAGGGTAATGCTTAACATGAGAACAAGTAGAGCCATTTGCTTGTAAGAATGTCTCATAAACCAGTAAACATGGCTGAAATGTGTATGTAGCTAGCAAAAGGTGAATAATTACCGGGAAGCAGGCTGCAAAAAGAAGACTATTTCTCCTCTGAGAAATCCTACTCTTCTCCTATGAAAAAATTAAATGGAAACATGAGTTAGCTAAATTAATGATCATGCTCTAATACCATATTTACATCAACAAATATATTATGTGTGAGTCTTCATACCACAATGAACTATCTTCTAATCTGTTACAGCCAGCATAAAGAATAACATTAATATTTACTAAAAACTTAAAGTGAAGATGTACATTAAAAGTGTAAAATCAAAAGAAAAAGTAACAGCCATAAAACACATGTGCCATCATTTTGCAAGAAAAAACTTTCTTTGCAAAAACCATGGTTTTAATTCAGATCCTGCACAGGACCCCTTGAAAATTATCACAGAGTACTGTATATAAACTAATGAAGTATGCTTACTAACCTAATAGGTCCAGTATCAGCATCTGTAGCAGAAACAAGTGAGAATTTTTCAAGATCCCAGAAGTTGACAGT